>QEPC01013826.1:4297017-4414534 GCA_003113815.1 Sphenodon punctatus
CCCCCCCCCCCCCCCCCCCGGGATGGCTTTAAAAACAAACAAACAAGCAAGGAATTTGCATTAAAATAAAATGACATTGAAGAACTTTAAGGTTGCAAAGTCAAAGACTCAAACATTAGGAAATGTCAGATTTACATTGGCCCCATCCAACCGTAACTCTGTCCCTTGTGTGTTATGCAGGATAATACAGGTAGCAATTCAGCTTGCAAGTTGATTTAGCATGGTGGCCAGAGTCCTTGATGATTTGATTGTGTATTATTAGGGTTTGTTTTTTTTCTACAGGAGTCCTTCTTATTTTATGATGTGGCTGAATAATGCTTAGAAGAAAAAAACCAAAACCGTTTTGTGCAGCAACTAAGGCCATTTGTCTGTAAGATATGTGTGTCTTATTTGTTTTCCTGGGGCATGTACATCTTTTCCTCTCCTCCCTACAAGAAATGACCCTGGATTGTATCATCATGTAGACTCAGAAGTTGCTAAATTCTTTTTCTTTCTTTCCCCTAAGGTTCAGGGTGGATTGCAATCCATAAAGCCATATTCAGAAACACACAGCATAAAACCAAATATTAAAACCCCTATATAAACAGGTAAATCCACTAACCTACAACTCCCCAACCTGCCCAATGCCTGGCCAAACAAGAAGGTATTCCATTGTCTCCAGAAGACGAGCTGTCTGTGAAGGAGGGCTGCTCCTAGCCCTTTAAAGGATAGCACTGCCAGTTGGGTTAAAGTGCTCCTACTGGCCGCAGGATCACACTTGTATTAGCGCCGCAGCGCTGGTGCTTTACTAAATGGAGGATCATGCCAAGATCCAATCAGCTGGTCTGACCCCTTTGATACCTGGGACTTATAAGGAGGAGGGTTCAGTCTAGCTTTGTGTGTGTGTGTGTGTGTGTGTGTGTGTGTGTGTGTGTGTGTGTGTTGTTTTTATTTATGCAATTTGTAAGCTGCCCTGAGCTGCTCTCTGAGCTGTGTGTGTGTGTGTGTGTGTGTAAGTAAAAATAGTAAAATAAGTAAATAAATAGTTCAGGTAGCGGACAAGGAAGGAGCTTGTGACGGAGCGCTTTACCCAAGTCCAACATGGACGGAGCTCTTTGGCCTCAGTGGTTGGGCCGTGGCCATGCGTGCAAAGGAAAGCCACAACTGAGAGGCACAGCCTAGGAGTAGGGTGGCCAGATATGCAAATTTTAGAGGACACATGAGAAATACAGGTTGCAGGGCTGCATTGCCACCAATTCAACCCTGCAACCTGTATTTCTCAAGTGTTGAAAATTTGCATATCTGGACAACCTAGCTAGGAGGATTCCCACAGTGCTGGACTTCCAGGGGGGGGGGGGGGGGGGAGTGTGATTGTGTAGCCTGTTGGGCACTAAGGACTTTACAGAGGAAGTAGCCAGAAAGGATCACTACTGGTGGCATAGGTAAGGCTACCTTAAAGGGGAGATTGGAGGCCAGATATTTTACCTAATCTAGTTTCAGTTCAGTGTTTGTTGTAAGCCGAAGCCATCACAATGACTACCTAATCTAAAGTGCCTTGCCTAACCAGGCAGATATGTAATGGAAACTTACCACAGGCAGGATCAGACCTATGGAACTTTAAACTATAAAATCCCAGGATTGGTGGCAGAGATACTAGTGGAACGTTTTGAACTGGGGATCCTGCTAATTTCCCAGTGTGCACTAACACCCCCTACAACCTTGTTCAGGTAGACCCAGCTACAAGCAAGGGGAGGGAGTTCCATAATTGAATGTGTGGCAGAGTAGAGTTCCCAGGGGTAAGTCACTGCAGGCTCAGACCCTTCCCCCCCCCCCCATGGGCTGTCACTCAAGTAGGGAATCAGCAATCTACTCATGTCCTATAGGAATTAGCTCAAGTCTTTATTAGAGACACATACAATTCTTCTGTATTTGGGCTGCAGGCTCGTCTGCCTCTCATCCTGCAGGCTCAGGTCCGTCTCTCAACGGCTTACATGCACCAGCAACATCAACTCCCCCCACCCCCTTATAACTAAGGCCTATGGCCCCAATAGTGCACAGTTCAGTTCTATGTGGGCCAAAGCTCAGAGTCCCTGCTGGGTTGAACTGTAACAAATCCCTGGGCTTCAGATGGGTGTTCTCCTCAGGAGCAGAGAGCCCACAGCAACAGCTCATACTCCTACGGCGACTCCCTCTACTGAGTCCAGGCCTTGTAAAGTCCCCAAGCATGCTCAGCTCTCACTGTCTCTACTGAGCATGTCTCCAGACTTAGAGCTCAGACTAGTCTCTATGGCTCTACTGAGCATGCCCCAGCACTTGGACTTCAGCAGGGTTCTCGGTCCCTACTGGGCACGCTCCAGCAGGCTAATGGCTCACAGTATCTAGCTGTCTACGGAACAGGGCTCCCGTAGGCTCACGGGAGCCACCCTGTAACGCTATGGGCTGGCTCCCCCAGACCCATGAGCATGCACGCAGCTCTCTGGCTGCCCCACTCAGTCTCCTCTTAAAGGGACAGCAGCCCCAGAGGACTGCTCCCAGCTACAGCATGGACAGCCCATATCTGGCATTTCTTAACTTTCAAGTGCTTGACTTTGCAACCTGAATGTTCTTTTAACGTAGTTCTTTGTATATAATTTAATTGTTTTTTTAATTTTTTAAGCAGTCTGGCATTGACTACCTTTGCAAGGGCTTAATTTCACAAACTTACTTTTAATATTCCTCAGTCTAATATCCCAGTGTCAGGAGAGCTCTCCCAAAGCCTACAGGGCTGCCACCTATCTGATTTTTGCCCAGACAGACTGGGAATTGGAGTCTTTGTTTGCTGTTTGGATTGGGAAGTCTGGATGTTGAAGTCCTGAGCTATCTTCATCAACTGCGGTCCTGGCATTCCCATGTCCCTGTACCCTCAACCCTCCCACCCAACCTGCAGCCCCATATCCAGGTTTGTGTCCTGCCTGGCCTATGCTCCAAGCTGCCCATTCCCTGTGCCGTGCATCCTGATGGTCCTCCACACAACCCTCTACCCCCCCTGTCCCACCTTCAATTTAAATTGATTTCAATTTATTAACTGCAGTAGCTTTCGCCATGGACAAAAATTAAACACAGGTAAAATAAAATAATTATTATTTTTTATTTCGTAGCATTTTACGTCGCACCCTCCTGCTCAATAGCAGCTTGGGGTGGCTCACAACATTTTAAAAAATCACAATAAAAATCAGCAGTTAAAATTACAACTAGATATTTTAAAACATAAAATTTACAAAAAGCGGACCAGAATCCCCCTCCCCCAACCCTCTAAAACCTCCCCTTCCACACACAACTGTCTACAACCCTGTATGCCCCCATCCCACCTTTCACCATGCCTCCATACTGCCTCATCATCTCCCGTTGCAGCCTCTGAGGTCAGCCGGGAGTGCCCTCCACAAAGTCAGGCAGAAAGGCGTTCTCTCAGTGACTGCCCCGCAATGATGAAGCTCCCTCCCCATGGAGATTCAGCTAAGCCTGAGCGTGTTCATCTTTGGGAGGTGATGTAAGACCTTTTTGTCTGGCTGGGCATTTGGCAGGCAGGGATAGGGTTGGAGTGTTGTGGGGAGTGGGTTATTGGGTTTTTCTCACTTTCTTTTTGTTGTATTTTAATGAGGAATTAATTCTTTATTGTATTTTTAAAGGATATGGAGATTTTATTTGTGAATTCATTGTGTCCTGCCTATCTGCAAGACCACCTCACTCCCCGTGTCCTGGATAGGCCCCTGTGGTCGTCCGGAGATGCCCTGCTCGAGGTCCCCGGAGTTTCTCGGGTGGCCACGCAGAAGAGGACATTCTCGGTGGCCTTGCCTATGGAACTCCCTTCTGGTGGGGGCCCAGCTGGCCCTAGACCTCCCTTCTTTTTGGAAAAGTTGCAAGACCTGGCTGTTCCACCAGGTGTTTGGCGGGGGTGAGGGTAGGTGGGTTTGTTTCCCTCTTTTTATGATGTGTTTTAATGGTTTTTTTATTGATGTAAGCCGCCCCGAGCTGCCTGTGGCAGGAGGGGCGGGGTAATACGTTTTTAAAATAAATAAATAAATTGTTGTGTTTTGTAACCTGCCCTGAACCTTTGGGAAAGGGTGGAATAAATAAATAAATACCCAGCCCATGTCCCCCCTACCCCACACCCCATCCTGCCCCTTTGCTACCCCACATTTCCATATCCCCCAAAACTCATTCTCTGCCCCTATTTTTTCATTAGCCCTTCCTCAATGCTGTCATAAATTTACTTAAATGAATGTGAAATTTACATTTGCATAAATTGACATGAAAGGCCGCCTTCTACCCCACCCATGTCCCACTGGGAACTTTAAGGTCAGCTGAGAATGACCTGCCACAAGTTCCATCAATGTGCTAAGCCCACAGCACGAGGGTGTGGAGAGAGGCATTCTCGGTGGGTACGCCACATTTTTTTGGAACTCCTGTCTGCTGGAAGTTCACCGGTGCTGGAGCATTTCCTGAGACAATGTGAGAAAGGCTACCCCCTCCCTTGGGCTTCTACCTGGAATTTTGTACCATCGGGTAATATCCACATTTTCAAGTATCTTTTCATGTATTCAACGGACTACTTGATCATGAACCCAAATACCCTGAAAAACCAGTAGTTTCTGGTCCTGGTTGAGCAATTTTTCTGGTTACCAACTGAAAAAATTGGTACTGAAAAACATCGGGCTGTGAAAACTGAAAAATCAGGACTGGAGGCCAATATTCCAGGACCGGAAGTTGGATTTTCTGGCACATGGAGTAGCCAAGTTGGGTTGAAATTGGGTACTGATTCGTACGATGCGGGTACCGGAAATTCAGTGGGGGTATCTGTTTTTGCACTTGTTTAAACTCTGATACACCTCTAAATAAATAATTAATGAGCCCACTCTGGCGTCACTATCATGGGTGCCATTCCTTAAAAGGAGGCCACAAAAAGATGGGGAACATTTTGTTCTCCAATGTCACAGAAGACATAGTTTGAAGGGGCATCTGTCTCTGCTGCTGTAGGCAGAGGATATCCTCCTGCCTTGGAGTAAGGGGTTAAACTAGACCAGTGATTCCCAAACTGGGGTCCATGGACCCCATAAAGCATTCCTTGGGGGTCTGCGGCACAACCCAGCTGCTGCAAGACATGTGGTTGTGACATGTATGCAGATTAGCTGGGGGGTACTTAGCTCTTTGCTAAAGTTGAAAAGGGGTACACGGCCCCAAAACGTTTGTGAACCACTGAACTAGACGACCCTTTGAGGTTCCGTCCAGTTCTACAGTTCCAAGTGAATTGATGTAAATGAGCCCTCTTTCTTGAGAGAGATGGCAATATTGTTTTCTTGTCCGATACTGGATGGAGCTGAAGAGGCGGCTTTCATGGCAAGCATTGCCTTTCCTGGATAATGGATTCCATATACCGAGGATGGTGGGTGTGGTGCAGAGAAGATGGATATCACTGTTTTTTAGGATTAATTATTAATTATCATTGCTTTCTATTTTACCATCTCCCAAAGGCCTTGAGGGGACTTATTTAAAATCTGAAATACAAAAAGGCTGTAATTCCTTCCTGCGCTCCATAACTCGTCTCCACCCAATATCCCACAAAAAAGGATTACAAATTCCCAGTAAAATAACCTTGAAATCTAACCCCACCCCTCTCACCTGCTCCCATGAGAGAGCCTCCAAGATGCCCCCATTTTTTCCCTGGGGGGAAGAAGACCTTGCTTGGATCTAAAGAGTCTGGGCCTTGCACAGCTGAGCGACCTCCTGTCCTTTCATGCCACACTGCTACCCCTGCGTTGGCCAGCAGTGCTTCCCTGTGGGGACCATCTGTTGGTCTTGTTCATATGGTGAGGGCTTGCTGGGAGCTGTTCTCGGTTGATGCCCCCATGCTACGGAACTCCCTTCCCCCGAATTTAATTTGAGCCCAAGCCTGGGCCTCTTCCGGAGGTGGTGTAAGACCTTTCTATTTGTTAGAGCATTTGGCAGGCAGGAAATGGGGGGTTTAGGGTAGGGGTGTGATGGGGTGGTTGAGGAGGGTTTTGTGGGGTTGTGGAGGGGGGAGGGGAAAGGTTAGGGGTTTGGGTTTTTTAATACTGTTTTTGTATGTATTGTTTTTATATATTTTGTAAGCTGCCCTGAGCCATTTGGAAACGGCAGGGTAAACATTGGACTGAAGAAATAAATATACTCCTCCTCCCCTTCTCAGGGAGGCCGTGGCTAAACCCCACGCTCCTCCATGCCCATACTCCTCCCGCCACCCCCTCACTCCCTATAGTGAAGGCTGGGCATCCCATAATCCCACACTACCAAACATGATCCCCATATACCCAGGGTGGAGAAACTTTTCCCTCCCAGGCAGGGCCAGCTATACCACAGGGCACTCAGGGGCAACTACCTTGGTCCCCTGCAGTGGTCCCTATTTTCACCAGGGCAGGGTGTGGTGGGGGGGCACACTCCCTCCCAGAAGGGCCTCAAACATGATCCCCTCTAGGGCCGGTGGACGGAGAGTGCCTCCGAGGGAGCGAGACTAACAGAGCCCACACATTTTATCTGGGCCCTGCATAGTCTAAGGCTGATGGCACCCGTGCTTCTGCTCTACCTCGCCCCCGGGCGACACGTCCAGTTAAAAGCAGGCTACCAAATGTGCAGGCAGAGGCGGAACAGGGTGCTGCAGCCCTGCTTGCGGTGCCAGCGGAGCGAGTGGGCTGCCCGAGGCCAAGCTACAGTCCATCTGCTCAGTGGATGGCCGCTGCAGCTGTTCTCAGCCAACGGTTGCCCCGGGCAACACCATAGAGTTGTGGGCGGCAGTCTAGAGTGTCAGGCGATCCACCTGCAACTCTATGGTGTGGGGGAAGGAGTGCCGCGCAGGTGGACCAGGGGCCGCCGCCGAGTCTGTGTAAACTCTCCCTAAAAGGTTGGAGTCCCACATCTCTGAAAGACAGCCTCTCCTACCATGCCCCTTTGTGGCCCCTTCGGTTGGCTGGGGGTGCTCTTTTCCAGGTTCCATCAGTTGCCCTTGTCAGCTGGGGTGGGTGGGGGGGTTCTTGGATGCTGCCCCAGTTTTGTGGAACTCCCTTCCCCAGGAGCTTCGCTTGGGCCCAAGTCTAAGCATCTTTTGGAGGTGGTATAAAACATTTTTATTTGAACGAGCGTTTGGCAGGCAGGGATAAATAGGACTTGGGTGGTTTTTTTGGGTAGGGTTGTAGGGGAGGGAGGCAGTTTGAAGGAGGGATGTGTTTTTTTTTTTTTGTGTGGCGTTGAATTTTACTGGTGAATTTTATTGTTGAATCTATTTATTGTTTCCTTTTATGGCTTGTGAGCCACCCTGAGCCTTATGGGAAGAGCAGCGTATACATTTGAAAAAATAAATCCTATCACCCAGGTGGGGCTAGACGCAGGCAAGACAACCCTGGAGCAGCACCAGGAGTGAGCAGTGCTACATCCATGCGTTTTCACCCACGGAAGCTACTCATAGGCCACATTTGGCCCTCAGGCCTGAGGTTCCCCTGGCCAGCCACATGCAAATCAGAGACGTTAAAACAGCGCAAACCCTAGCTTACAAACAGCGACCACAACTGTGCAAACAAACTTCTTTCTAAGCTGCACTTTCCTGGGAATGTTTGTCTTTTCTTTCCAAGGGCCTGAACGAGTGACCCTGCGTCCCAATGGACATGTTTGTTTGTTTGTTTGTTTGTTTATTTATTTAAATTTTTATCCCGCCCTTCCCTAAAAAAGGCTCAGGGCGGCTTACAAATATGTTTTACATCTAAAACATATATAAAGGCCTATTAAAAAGTCCATTAAAACTATAAAAGATGAAAAAAAAGGGGGGGCAAATTGGGGGTTGCAGGAGAGAGGTGGGGAGGTTCAGGGAGGTAGATGCAAAATGGGGAAAACTATGGGGATGCTGCTGTTTGGGATGTGGTCCAACCCAGCCTGCTCCTAAGTGCCTGGCATCCGCTGCTCAGCTGCATTCTTCCGAGTCAGGAATAAGTCATCTCTGGCAAAGCTGGCTTTAACAGAACAGGGAGGTGGCTGACTCTAAAGAAACAGGCTCCCATTCCAGCCTCTCCCCCATACAGAACAGACTCTCCTCTTTCCTTCTTGATTCCCCACTTTTATTTCCACTAGCCCCTTTCTCCTGCATCCCCATAGTTTCCCCCATTCTGCATCTACCTCCGCACCTCACTCCTGCAACCCCCATTTTGCCCCCCCCTCCACCCTATAGTATTCCCTCCTACCCACATCACCCCCCATCTATCTCCTCCTGGGACCCCCTTCTTTTCTCTCCTCCCCCTCTCGCTCCTCCTGCAATCCCCAATTTGCCATCGACACCCTATACCATCCCCACCCACATCACCTGCCCTGTACCCCCTGAACCTCTCCACCTGCAACCCCCTTTTTTCCCTCGCCACCCTATACCATTCTCCCCTACCCACCTACCCGCATCACCTGACCCTCCCCCTCTACCCCCCCACCTGCCGTCTGCGCCCCCCCCTTGGCACACCCACCCCTTTTTAAAACCCATACCTCTTCCTATTTTATGCCCCACATTCCTCATCCTCTATCCCATTCAGCCCTCCCCAGCCTGCTCCCTCTGTATCCCCCTCCCCTTCTTTCCTACGTCCCACCCACTCCCTTGCACCCCCCTCCATTCATCCACCCCACCCGTCTCCTTGTCTCTCTGCTACCGCCTCGCCCCCCCTTCTTTTCCTCCCCCAGTGGCCGGACTGGGATTGGCTGCTGGAGCTGGGAGAGCTATGGAGAGGCACCCTGGTTGCAGCCGCTGGTGACGGGGAGACCGGCCGCCTGTGCGGCCGGGGGAGTCGAGGAGAGAGGCACCGCCGGATCTGAGCGCGGTGGAGCCACCTGCTCTACCACCAGCCCCATCCTCAGCTATGCCTGCGGAAAGCAACGAGCCGGATTGCCTTCTCAGCTACCAGGTAAAGGCAGGGCGCAGCGGCCAGAGCGCACTGGAGAGGGGCGCACGGCTTTGGAGAGGCCGGGGCACGCATCGGATGGTGCGGCCGGGGTCACCTTCCCCTGGACTCAGACCCCGCCCGGGAGGAAGGGGGGCGGGGGTTGTACGTGGTTGTAGTTGAACCGGGGAAGGCAGGCTGGCTGGCTGACTGCGGCAGAGCCATTTCCTAGTGCGAAGGGGGAGCCTTGGGCGTGCCCGAATGGGGATTGTTTGGGGGGGAGCCACTGCCCTTGGAGATCAGGGGAAGGGAGCCCGGTATGACACCCCCCACCCCCGCCCCAGAGCAGACAGCTGCCTTTGATTTGTGAAACCACTTATCCACACGCTCTGATTTGGCTGCAGTGCTCCCCCAGGGAGTTGACACCTATTTCTATTTCACACAAGGAGTGTGGTGGTGGAGGGGAACGGAGGCGAGGTACAGCAGCTGCTGCTAGGGGTAAGGAGTCAGCGTCCTCCATCCCCCCCTTCCAGAAAGCAGAGATCTGCTCCCAGACACACCCACCTTATTGGGGTGTGAGGAGCACAATTGATGACCCTAGGAGGAATCAAAAGCTGCAGTTTGTCCTCTTGGAAGCAGATCTGACAGGGTGTGTGTGTGTGTGTAAGAGAGAAACCGATCAATTTCTCTCTCTCTCACACACACACACACACACAGACATGCACCTGTTGGGATCTCAGTATGGCCAGACAGGTGGCAGTGTGTACAATTGCCAAGTTAGCTACCTAATAAATAGTGAGGAAGTTTTTTCAGCTCAAGCAGATCGTGGTGAACTAATATGAGCCACAGCAGTTGAAGGTGGAGGATTCAGTATTAGTGTTGACTGGAGAAGATTACGGTTGTGATCCACTTACCACAGGGTAGTCCCATTGAACCCTATGGAGGGCCAAATCCTCAGTCTTTAATATTTCACATTTTTTCCTGATTTCCAGTACCAATTTACTGTTTTACCCACTGGTACTGATCGGTAAAAAAAAGGGTGGGGAACCTCTTCCATCCCAGGTGCCACTTTGAAAATTAATACAAGCTTTGAGGGCCGCATACAAATTGAGAGAAGGGTGCATAAAGGATGCACTCAAGAAAAGGAGAGCCCAGATGATAGATTTGTGCCATGGATCTGCCCCCAATCCTTGTGTGCAGGCCCGCCTCTCTGCTCCCTTCCCCCAACGTCAGTCTTTCAGGAGTTGGAGGTAGGAACTGGGCCCAGGGACCAGATCCAGGAACCAGAAGGACCACATAAAAACCTGCCACTGCACCACATTTAGCCCCTGGACCTGAGGTTCCCCATCACTGGGTAAACTGATAACTCACTAATGGCCATACTCTGTATTTTGGGGGAATTGGGTGCTCGATCAGATACAAATTGGTGACACATGGCTCTAGGGAAGGTTTGGAGTGACCTTTATATTAAATAAGCTTGTAGGGTCCCTCCCTAGTCCCTATACAATTTTGTTTACCCCCTAACTTATTTGGTTTGTTTTCTTTCTTCTTGAAGCCTCGAAGATGCCCCTGACTGGGAATGGGAAACCTAATTGCCAGCCTAAATCTTTTAATGGTCAGCTTGTCTCCAGTTGGCTCTTGCCCTGGTATTTATTTTTAGTTTAAATAAATTCTCCCTTTCTGTTAACTTTTAAGTCCCCTAAAATATTTATATGGTGAGATCAATCTCCCCTGACCCAGGACAGCATCTCTTACGGTCTAACGCTTTCTCATCTTCTTAACTGCTGTCTTAATAGAAAATGAACTAAAATCCTAAAATTGCAGGAAGAGAGGTACTAAGGCAGTCTAACATGCAGCAGAGGAACAAACTATATAACCCCCAGAACACAGGAGTCTGGAAGCAGGACCGACTCTAGGCATGTGCAACATGTGCAGTCATACATGGCCCCGCGCCAGCCTCCGCCCCGTGTCTGGGGGTGGCAACCCCGGAAAATTATTTAAATTGTGCAGATTAGGCCCCATACCAAGACTTCGCATGTGGCCCCACAAGGTCCCGCAAAACCTGGGGCTGGTCCTGTCTGGAAGGACATTTGCTTCCGGCTGAAAAGCAAGGGCTGGAAGGAGGTTGAATATTTCAGAGGCACAGAGCATTAAGGCGGAAACCTGAACATTCCCATTCTCCCAAAGCCGGATTATCAGGACAGTCAATGTTATTGATCTTGCCTATCTCGACTGCCATTATAGGACATGTAGGAAAGACAGCAGAATCCAGCCTCTCTGTAATGGGGAAAGGTTACAATAACCGTTTGCAGCACAAATTCAATGCCAGACTGGGTCAGATCAATGGTCCTGATTTTTTTGAGTTTCCACTGCTGATTTACTGATCGGGAAAATCAGTAAAGGAACTGTCCAATTTTCCTTGTGTTTGGGGACCTGATCAGTGATCAGAGAGCCCACTGGCAAGGAGTTCCACAGGTTAATTGCACATCAGGCAGCTGCTGGTACAGGCTGTGCGGTGGAGATATTATGGCAGGAATTCTTTTTCATCTGGCAGTAATTGGTAGAGTTTCTTCTTTATAGTTCTTTTGACTCCTGCTTGATTAGAAATTCTGAATGCAGTGTATCAAGGGCTTGCTTTCAGGGCCAGACTTAGGGGCAGGCAACATAGCCACTTGCCTAGGGCACAAGATTTTGGGGGTTTCTGTTCTCAGCCCGTGTCTGCCTGGTCATGGCGCTCCTCCTCCTCCTGCTGCCGCCGCCGCCGCCACGTTGCCTCACCTGCACCCCCAGGCCCCCCTCCCCCAGCAAACACGCTCTGAGGTGGTGTCAAGTGCAGAGGAAGAGACGCTGCTTCTGTGCTGGGTGCTGCCATTGTCTTCCTCCCTGCCTCAAACAGCAGCCCGCGTGTGCCCCAGAGTTCTGGGGTCGTGGTGGAGGAGGGGGCCTGCCTGAGTTTACTAGGAGTGCTAAAATCCTAAGCCTGGCCTGGCCCTGCTAGCTTCCTTACCTGTAGCGTCACTCCTTTCTCTCTCTGAGCTGAGGATTTAGCCTTGCAGTGGCACCCCTACATTTTACAGCTAGTAGGCTGCTGAAAACTAACTGCGAGGTTGTCCCCCTCCAGGCCACCGTTGGCCACCCTTCTAGCTCCAGACAACCTCTTCCCCTGAGTCAGGCCACAGTTGTCTCAGCCCATTTTGTCTTCTCCTCTGGGCAGGCCTCGCTGCTTCAACTGTCAGAACAGTAAAGGAGCCTGCCCTGGAAAGGTATCAGCCCCAGCACTCCTTGAGACTCCCCCAAATCCTTAGCTCTCAGCCCCTGGTGGGAGAGAGTCTGGAGACTGGGAGTGAGTGTGGGGGCTAGAGAATGAAAAGCACTCAAGGGAAGTAATTGTGCTATGGAACAGGTCCCAATTGGGCTAAGACCTT
The DNA here is from genome assembly GCA_003113815.1 of Sphenodon punctatus. Classification (NCBI taxonomy): domain Eukaryota; kingdom Metazoa; phylum Chordata; class Lepidosauria; order Sphenodontia; family Sphenodontidae; genus Sphenodon; species Sphenodon punctatus. The sequence goes on from QEPC01013826.1 coordinate 4,309,337, forward strand.
AAATCTAGGTCCCTCTGAATTCTCCGATACTGTGATCGCAGCAGTTCTTGCAGAATTTGGTACTTGGCTAAATCCTCGCAGAAATTGCATCCAGCAGAGCAGAATTACAGGCTGATTGGGGAGCCTGTAGGATAGGCAATAGGATGTTGGCGCTTTGAGGAAACCAGATGCCAGCAAGGTGAACTGTAATCCTATATTCCAGGGACCACTGCCCACGGCTGCTGAACAGGAGCAGTTCCCAACTTCCCAATCTTTGTTGGAGATAAAACCACAGAATATCTCTCAAACCCTCTGCGATGTCCATGTAGTATTTTGTGGTTATTTTGAAGTGGAGAGGTCCAGAGTTGATGGAATAGCACCTGGGGAAGCTCATTTATATCCAAAATTTGTGGAATTGAATTGGCCTGATTGTTTTGCTTGAGGAATGTGGGTTATTCCTTATTCATTTTGCTATAGTGCCAGCAATACGCCTGACACTGAACAACTGGGATTAGAAAAAGGTCCCTACCTGAGGGGCTGACAAAGAAGGGGTGACAAAGGGTTTTTCTAATTTCAGACTCTGGATTTTTATTTTTTGACCCAGTACATGCCACCTTGCCTATTTTAGAATGTAATTAATTTATAAATGTATTCAGCCTTGGGTGTCTGTCACAGATCACTGCTGCTGTGTTTGCTTGTGAGGGGTGCAAGTGGTCTCCTTTTCACCTGCTGAGCAGACTGCCTAGATGGTAATCTTTCACAAGGTGTCCACCGATGAGATCCCAGAGATGTCATTAAGGTGCTAAAATGCACCATTAACAACCCATTAGCTGTGTGTTAAGAACAGCAGCCATGCAGGAGATGGCGAATTGTTGGGATAGCACCATGTTGGCAAGAGGGCGCTGGAAAGAGCAAAGTTCTTTTCACCAAAGATTTGACATTTCAAAATTGAAAATGGATATTTTTGGGGTGTGTGTGTGTGTGTGTGTGTGTGTGTGTGTGTGTGTGTGTGTGTGTGTGTGTGTGTGTGTGTGTGTGTGTGTGTATTCTGCACAGTTTTTGTATTGGCGAGTAATGGGTTGGGCGGGCATGGACCTTTTAGGGAACAGTGGGTTGTGTGTTGGCTCAGCCCCTTCATGGACTATAAGTCTGGAAATGTGGAGGCAGGCTGGCAATCCGCCTCTAGCTCTTAGAGAGTACAGAGCTGCAGGAGAGCTAGCTGATGCCCTGGGAGCTCTCCAGGGTACTGAGCACAGGGGATTAAGTTGGCCAGAGGAACAAAGGTCTCTGGATTCGGTTTGGGTTGGTTCTGTGAATCAAGAAGCCTGAATCACAGAAGAGTTTCCTGAATCCTGGTGGTGGTAGGGGGTTGTGTGTGCATCTGCTATCAAGGCCTGGAGAGCCAGACCACCTTCCCACAGATACATGAAACGGTTCCCCACTCCTGATCTAGGGGACTTAGAGCTCTTGCAATTGTATCAGGGCTTCCACTGATCCGTCTAGATACACTACCAGGTAGAAAGGCACTGTGAGTCGCAAGCAATGGTTAAGGATGCATTCAGCAGCTAGCTACTATAACTATTAGTGCTGGTTAGTTTGTGAGCCCTCTGGGATCAAGGTCATACCAAGCATTTGCCTTTCTCCCCCTCTGCACAGTCCTGTCTGCCACTAAAAGCTGGCTTTGGACAGATGGTGTACTTGCTCCAAAAGCATAGCTAGCTTGGAATGGACCCTGGTGAAAAAGATGGAAATACTCCCCCCCCTTTCCTGGAGCCCCTGACCCTCCTATCCTTCCTGGTGCAGCTCTGTTAAGGACATTGTTTGCTCAAGCTGTCTTCAGTGGGTGCTAATTGCCCCATTGGCCTAGATGCACGTTCCACATGGGTGTGGGGCCTCCAGACGTGTGAGCCTGGGAGAAGCTGCACCTCCACCTGCCAGTCACCTCCCAGCTCTCCACAACATCCTTGCTTTAGTGACCCATTCTTGACCAGCGGCAGGGGACCTTCCCCCATCCCTCTCTGCTGACCTATGGCTCCTCTGCAAAGTCCTTGTGCTCTTGATAAATATTCATGGCCAGAGCCTTCCAAGATAGGGCTGGAAGCAGGCTCCATGTTAGCAGATGGAGAAACTGTCAACATGGGAAGCAGAGGGGTGACCTTGTGGGAAAGGCACTTCAGGACACCGAGAGATCTGAGACTTGATACTGGGGCTTTGTTTCAGAGCAGTTCCCAGGATCCAGGACAGAGCGTGGAATGGAGGGGAAATTGCTTTATGCTATCTCAGCAGACCCCAGGATTGTGGGGCTGGCTGGCCGACCAGGGGACTGGCTTAGTCCCTAATGTATGGACGTATCTAGATGTGGGGGATTTGTGCTGGTGTAATGACACAGAAGTAGCCAGTGCACAAACTCCAGAGATAGCCGCAGTGCACCATGTCTTGCAATGACAATCCTTACCTTGATAAACTGGATTGGTGAAAGCCTTACACTAGTGACGAGCTTCTGTGTTGGGGATTTTCAGTAGGTATATGTAAGAAGATAAGTAGGGCTGTGTTTGGTGTCAAGTATTTGTATCAAATATGAGTTGGAAAGTAGCTCCACTCCAAGGTGCAGATCTGCTGTCATTCCTGTGGAGAGTAGCTCAGCACTCCAAGGTGCAGATCTGCTGTGGAGAGTAGTTTGGCTCCAAGGTGCATATCTGCTGTCGTTCCTTCGGAGAGTAGCTCGGCTCCAAGGTGCATATCTGCTGTAGTTCCTGCGATGAGTAGCTTGTGCTCGGCTCTAAGGTGGATATCTGCTGTAGTTCCTGTGGTCCAGTTTGAGACCTCAGATATGTTTTTTGGGGGGGAAATTTTGTTCACTCGGAACCTGAATACACAGGTTTTGTATTTGTATTTCAAACATGGAAGCCCAAAAGGGGATTTGTGTGTGTTTGTGTTTTAGCGGAACCCCTAAAGATAAGAGTCAGACCAATAGTCCATCCAGCCCAGCATCCTGTCTCCAACAGTGGCCAGCCTTGGCCACTTCAGAGAAGTTCACACCAGGTCATAATGGAGCGATCCATTCTCTGCTGTTCACTCCCACCTCTGACAGTCAGAGGTTATGTCCCCCTGACCAGCCTGACCACTAGGGATTTTTGGATCTATCGTCTTAACAGCTTGTGCCAGGTTGTGACCCAGGGGGCGAGGGGGCAGGCATGGGGGAAAGATTTCTATGGGGATAAAGTATGGGGGAGAATGTGGTGAGGCTTGCAGGGTGGGAGCATGGAGTTGGGAGGCATGTGCCATTGCCCCCCAATGAGAGGTGGTTATGGGCATGGTGAGCGGACTCTTTTCGGTGAGAAGCAAGGGAGTGAGGGGGCAGGGAATTTGGTGACCCGGTCTAGTCCTGTATATTTGGCCGTTTGGGGTTGAGGGACAGGTAAGATTTCTAGGTTGGTTTGCTGCATTCTGAATACTTTTTATGTGTGATATGGGAGTGGGGGAGGCTGTAGTCAGGCTGGCTCTGTATGCACACGCACACAGATCCTCGCACACATCCTGTCACACACACAACCACAGAGCTTCTCTCTTACCCACATGGTCCCCTCAGTCTCTCTCACACACACGACTCCCTTCTCGTTCTTACCCACAGCTCCTTTCTAGAGCTGAAGCGGTGAGCGATACCGGCATTGTCTGCTACCATTTTGGGTCCCCATATCGGTACCTAAATACCTAGCGAGGACTCAAAATGCTGACATACCAACAACCAGTATACTGAAATCCCGAATTTCCCCAAAGAATCCTGAAATCCAGGACAAAATGGGGATTTTGGTCTACTGGTGACTGGTAAATTGGTATACCCAGTTGTTGGTATTTTGCATACCTGACTGAAAACCAGTTTCGGTACCAAAAAGTACCCCAAATATCTGGTACAATTTGGGTACCGGAAATTCGACAGATCTACCTATTTTTGAGGGTATTCGTTTCAGTTCTGCTTCTCTCTTTCTCTCTCACCCTCCCAATCTCTTTCTCACTCAGCCCATCTCTCTTGCGTGCATGCTGTGATGGGGCTGGCCACCCTGTACTCTTGCTTAGGCATAAACCCAGCACGGCTTCCCCTTGTGATCAGTTCCAGCATAGTTAACTCCAAGCGTAAGGAGTGCTTCAGCTGGAGCAACTCAAGATGGTCCCTTTGGCTGCTGTGCCCACTCCTGGGGATCAGGCTATAGCCCGCCGTCCCAGCTGAGGAACATCAGGGCGATGCTCTGTTTACCTGGTATGGAAGATAAAGCAGGACAATGGCAATTTCCCAGGAATTAATCATCCCTTTCCCCCAAACTCAGCCCCTGCAATGGCACAATCCAGTAGGTGGGGAAATGGGGCATTTCAGTTACTGGGCTGCGAGAGTGAGCAGCTGACTCATTTCCATCCCCACCTGCGTACGCCCCATGCCTTGGCTCCAGTTTTGTTCTGCGAGCTCTCCCACTGTGGACATCTGTCCCGGGCACCAAGTGGGCATGTCAGACCCATCCTGCAGTGAGTAATTCATTTAATGCATATTTGATTCTTGGGCTGGCTTCTTCCTCTGAGCTCTGAGAGGGAGAGTATGGAAATTCTAAGAAAGAAGGGGTTAGAAAGAGGTGCTGTAGCATTCGCATAGCAAGGGGTCAGACCAGGGACGGGGAACCTCAGGCCCAGAGGCCAAATGCGGCCCCTGGCAAGGCTTATGTGGCCCTTTCCAATTCCTGAATCTGGCCCCTGGATCCGGTTCCTGCCTTTCTCCACTGAAAAGTTGGGCTCAGGGGAAGGGAACAGAGAGGAGGGCCTGCACACAAGGGTAGGCGGCAGATCCATGGCACAAATACATGTTCTGTTCTTGAGTGCACCTCTTAAGCACTTCCGTCCCTGACTTTTATGCAGCCCTCGGAATTTGGGCTAATTGTTAAAGTGGCCCCTGGGATGGAAAGGTTTCCCCACGCCTGTATTAAGACGATGGTATCGCTGGCAACCCTCCCACCAGACCCGCCTTGGGAGGAACCGCCCGGTTTGATGTCCCCCTTCTATGGCTGGCAATGCCCTGCTTTTGGACTTGGCAGCGGCTGCCAGAGAGTGAGGGTGCCCGTGCGTACCAAAATCTCACACACAACCTGGGATGCTAACTAAGGAAAACCTTTAGCAGCCAATCATACCATTACAAACCCAAAAGGGAGGGGAGATTACCTCCTCAACATCAATAAAAATCAATGAATTGCAAATAAAATAAATAGTATAATATCCAAATTTATATCCCATGACATGATGAGACCATTAAAAAAAAAAAAAGTCTCAGAAACAATCCTAAATAGTGGGAAACGCAGCACATTGAATATTAAATATAAAGTCTATTAGTCCAGACAAATCTCAGTCAGTCTTCAAGAAGAGTTCAGCTCCGTTGCTCCTCAGCTGACATGTTTCTACCCAGAAAGGTCCTCTTCAGAACACCATACAGGAGCCCCAATAGAAGATCCAAAACAAAATTATATATGCCCCCACAGTACTGCAGAACATCTCTCTCCAGATGATGCCTATAAATATGTAAATCAATAAAAGACAAATAAATAAATTACAACTGAAACCCATTTAAAAACAAATTAAAAAGAAGCCACAAAGGCAAAAAGAAAGGAAGAAGCAAACACCATACGCATTTACGGTGTTATAAATTATGAAAATAAATAAATAAAAATAAAACAATTTACAATACCTTCTGGTACTTCAAGGCCTTACGAAAGAATAATCATATAATCTTAGGAAGATCAAAATCCTAAAAGGGGGGGGAAAAAAACCACCCTGAAAAATACAAACCCCCCACAACTGTAGCTCTAGGCCCCTGGGCAGTGCGGTCTGCTGGGGCAACAAACTGCACTGCTGTGGGGATCAGGGTTGCCGGGGGCGCCCCGAAGGGCCGGAAGAAGGGGGATAGGGACTCGCATACACCACTCTAGGGGGAAGCGGCAAGGCTGTGCCTGGAAAACACGCCCTCAGGTTGGAATAGGGCTATCGGGATGAATAGTCCGTAGCCTGTCTCATCATAGAGCATCTGAGTAATCACACGCCCTGGTTGCCGCTTATACTACCACGCGCACCGGGGGAAAAGGACTGGGGGGGGGAAAGGGTGTGACCAGTGAGGAAGAGGGGTGACCACAACCTAGGAGGGGAAGGGTAGGATAGGTCTTGCGCCCACAGAGAGGACCCAGGCTATAGTGCTCCCCAAAGGAACCCAACCTTACCTTCAGTCGCCACGCTAGACTGTCCAGTCACTCGCTCTCACACTCGCCACACTCAAACACCACATCACTACCAGGATCAGGGAATCACACAGGGCAGCAAAAGAGGAGGGGGGCCCAATCTCACAGGCACAAGGCTCCGATCACCAGCACTGAGCACAGCCCTATGAGGAGCTTTTATACTGGAGCTCAGGGCGTTGCTGCAGCCGCTCTGAGCGGCACAGGGGGGTGGGCGTGGCTTCCGCCGTTGTGGATTCCCTCCTTGCTCCGCCCCCGAACGCCGCTGGACGAGGGCGTCAGCGTGATGCTCCTGGGTTTGGCCGGCGGGGAGGCGTCATCCCGGAGCGCTGTGTTTGCTGCGGGTGCCTCCCTGCTCCGACCAGCTGGTGAAGCCCTGGCGGGGAGGTCCCGGGCTCCAGGTGATCCTGCTGGGGAATGCGGTGCTGCGGGTGAGTCGGGCGCATGGGGGGGGGAGGAGCCCCCAGCATAGGGCTCCTAACAACTCCCCAAACACACGGATCTGCACTCAAAGATTTAGGGGAGCAGATTGGTTGGCGAGGCTTGTGCAGCAAAGGTGTAAGCAAAAATGCTAGCTGTTATTTGTTAATAAGGATTTCTGTAGTGCCAGCAATGTACCTGGCACTTGACAGTCAACAATCAGAGTGTAAAAACAAACGCGCAGGTGGTGGGGCGGCTCCCCAGCCTGCCCCGGTGTGGAAAAGTGTGGCTGACGTTCCCTGGATTGGTGAGTGGCACGGAACAAACGTGCCAGCGAGCCGTGGCCGGAGAGCCATCGCACCGTCCCACTGATCCGGGTAGGGCAGGTGGGTGGCCCCGCCCCTGGCTTGCTCCCACCATGCCGTGCAGCCATGGCAGCCCCTGCCCCGTTGGCAGCTTTGTAAGGGAATCTGGTATGCAGTTACACATTGGTCAAAGCAAAGGGAACAACATAGAGCAAAAAATCTGATTGGACATACTGAAGTGGAGGTTAAGGGGCACTCGGGGCGGGGGGGGGAGGCTAAGGGGTGGGCTACTCGCACAGTGATTGGCTCAGAAACAACAAACCCGGAACTTAAACTGCTCCCTCAACAATGCGGTAGGCGGTAAACGAACAGTACGCGGTAAATGGTAATCAGAAAGTGGGTCAATCGGGATGGTATTTCTTGATATTGCGAGAATCAAGCAATTGCATCAATATCACGAAATGGTCTGGGTTCTCTGATATGGCAACATTTCTCGCGAGTAAAAACAGTTGCTTCTTGTTCAGTCTTTGCTTATACCATTTGAGAGAGTTAAAAAAAAAACCGAACAAACCCCATCATAACCTCAGCCTCTTCTTTATGAAGTGCTTATTTTAGGGTGTCAGAATGGCAATGAACTTGCGGAAATGCGAGGACCAGAGCCAGAAGCTGGAGAAATCCATTCTGTCTGGCTAATAACACATCCCTCCGCTTGGCAGCTCTTCAAAGACAAGCTTAGCTCTTTCGGAGCTGCAGTGCATTGAGTGCCGGGCTCCCACAGAGGCACTGGGGATTTGTAGCTCCGGAGACCCAGCCTGCAATAATAGGAGCCTAAAGAAGGGAGGTATCCAAGGGAGATGAAGGGAGGATGCAGAAATCCCCCTGGTTTTCAGGCCCCGGAAAACACGAGATGGGCAGTCTGTTTTCTCAATAGTTTGCGTTGCTTAGTCATTAGATGGCTAAATTCTAGGGGTGGGAATTTCAGTTTCAGATAGAAACGAAATGGTCTGAAAATGGCTGTTGTGGATTATTAAGAAATTTCTGATCTTTTTGGTTTTGGCGTTTTCGTTTTTTTACGTTGATTTTGTTTCAGTTTTTTTTTTCATTGTGGTTTGTTCTCATTGACATCAAGGGGAGAAAAGCAGAAAATCCAAAACCAAAACGAGATCCAAAATTCAGAAAGAACCCAAACTGGAAAAATTGAAACCGAAATTCTACCTGGAGACCCACCCCCTACTATATTCATCTGCAACGCACAGATCTGTCTTCACGGCAGGATTAGGTCTTCCATCACACCAACCACTCTGGTCTAGAGGTGAAACGAGTAGCTCATTCCCTACTCGTGGGTCATACCCACAATTTCGGGCACCATCCGGGGTGCCTAATGGGCTACCCAAGTACTGACCGGGCAGTGGATTACCTGAACATTCCAGGTTTTACCATTAACGAGTTGCCTATTTACCTGATTGGTAAACCAGGACAGAAAGTCGACGAAAGTCCCGGCAGTCAGAAAGTCGGTACTGGAATCTGGAAAGTTGGTACCAGAAGTCAGGAACTTGGGATGAAATATACTGTACACAATGTATGAAATGAACAGTATGCTAAGGTGAGGATAAGAAAGTTGGGCTGGGTGCGAAGAAGGAGCCAGTGGAGGGAGATGAGGATGAGTTTAAGGAGCTGCCTAACTCAGTTCGACCAATGGTCCATCTTAGCCCAGTACTGTCACAAACTGACACGACAGCAGGGTTTCAAATCCACCTGAGCCACAGCCTACCCCGTGGGATGGACGTGGTCCAAGTGGTGGGTGACCTTGGCAATGTAGTATTGACCAGAAGAGAGAGAGGGTAGAGATAAGGGCAGGGGGCACAGTAAGGAGGATGTGGCGGAGGTCAAGGTGAGAGATGATGACTAGAACACGGACTAGAGCAGGGATGGGGAAGCTCAGGCCCAGGGTCCAAATGTGGCCCACGGATAGATTTTATGTGGCCCCTTTCTGGTTCCTGGATCGGGCTCCTGAATCCAGTTCCTACTGTTCAGCCCTGAAAGACTGAGCTTGGGATAAGGGAGCAGAGATGAGGGCATGCGCACAAGGACAGGAGACAGATCCAGAATTTGGACCCTCCTCTGCCTGAGCTCGCCCCTTAACCACCCCCGCCCACAACTTCTACATGGGCCTTGGAGCCTGTCCTAATTTTCAAAGTGGCCCCCGGGAGGAAAAAGGTTTCCCCCCATCCCTGTCCTAGAGTTGTGGCAGTGGGAGCAGGAAGGAAGGGATAGATTTAGCAATGTTTTGCCGGGAGAAGCAACAGGCCTTAGCAACAGACTGACAGGGCCAGTCTTACCCCAGGGCAACCGTCTTGGTCCCCACTGTTTTCTCTACCCCAAGGGACCCCTGCAGTGGCCTTCATTTTCACCAGACAGGGGGGAGGGCTCCAAACATGACCAAGGGCCCTGCGGATGCTGCCTCAAGTTAGGGTGGCTGAATATGCAACTTTTTACAGGACACTTGAGAAATACAGGTTGCAGGGCTCCTTGCAGCCCTGCAACCTACGTTTCTCATTAGGGGCCTGTAAAAATTTGCATATCTGGCCACCCTACCCTCAGTGCTGCCCTAACATGCAACCTGCACCCTAATCTAATACTCAGACCACCCTAACCGGCAACTTGTATTTCTCACGTGTCCTGTAAAAATGAGCATATCCGAACACCCTACCCTGCAACCTGTATTTCTCATAAGTGTCCTGTAAAAATCTGCATATCCGCGCANGTGTGTGTGTGTGTGTGTGTGTGTGTGTGTGTGTGTGTGTGTGTGTGTGTGTGTGTGTGTGTGTGTGTGTGTGTGTGAATTCTGCACAGTTTTTGTATTGGCGAGTAATGGGTTGGGCGGGCATGGACCTTTTAGGGAACAGTGGGTTGTGTGTTGGCTCAGCCCCTTCATGGACTATAAGTCTGGAAATGTGGAGGCAGGCTGGCAATCCGCCTCTAGCTCTTAGAGAGTACAGAGCTGCAGGAGAGCTAGCTGATGCCCTGGGAGCTCTCCAGGGTACTGAGCACAGGGGATTAAGTTGGCCAGAGGAACAAAGGTCTCTGGATTCGGTTTGGGTTGGTTCTGTGAATCAAGAAGCCTGAATCACAGAAGAGTTTCCTGAATCCTGGTGGTGGTAGGGGGTTGTGTGTGCATCTGCTATCAAGGCCTGGAGAGCCAGACCACCTTCCCACAGATACATGAAACGGTTCCCCACTCCTGATCTAGGGGACTTAGAGCTCTTGCAATTGTATCAGGGCTTCCACTGATCCGTCTAGATACACTACCAGGTAGAAAGGCACTGTGAGTCGCAAGCAATGGTTAAGGATGCATTCAGCAGCTAGCTACTATAACTATTAGTGCTGGTTAGTTTGTGAGCCCTCTGGGATCAAGGTCATACCAAGCATTTGCCTTTCTCCCCCTCTGCACAGTCCTGTCTGCCACTAAAAGCTGGCTTTGGACAGATGGTGTACTTGCTCCAAAAGCATAGCTAGCTTGGAATGGACCCTGGTGAAAAAGATGGAAATACTCCCCCCCCTTTCCTGGAGCCCCTGACCCTCCTATCCTTCCTGGTGCAGCTCTGTTAAGGACATTGTTTGCTCAAGCTGTCTTCAGTGGGTGCTAATTGCCCCATTGGCCTAGATGCACGTTCCACATGGGTGTGGGGCCTCCAGACGTGTGAGCCTGGGAGAAGCTGCACCTCCACCTGCCAGTCACCTCCCAGCTCTCCACAACATCCTTGCTTTAGTGACCCATTCTTGACCAGCGGCAGGGGACCTTCCCCCATCCCTCTCTGCTGACCTATGGCTCCTCTGCAAAGTCCTTGTGCTCTTGATAAATATTCATGGCCAGAGCCTTCCAAGATAGGGCTGGAAGCAGGCTCCATGTTAGCAGATGGAGAAACTGTCAACATGGGAAGCAGAGGGGTGACCTTGTGGGAAAGGCACTTCAGGACACCGAGAGATCTGAGACTTGATACTGGGGCTTTGTTTCAGAGCAGTTCCCAGGATCCAGGACAGAGCGTGGAATGGAGGGGAAATTGCTTTATGCTATCTCAGCAGACCCCAGGATTGTGGGGCTGGCTGGCCGACCAGGGGACTGGCTTAGTCCCTAATGTATGGACGTATCTAGATGTGGGGGATTTGTGCTGGTGTAATGACACAGAAGTAGCCAGTGCACAAACTCCAGAGATAGCCGCAGTGCACCATGTCTTGCAATGACAATCCTTACCTTGATAAACTGGATTGGTGAAAGCCTTACACTAGTGACGAGCTTCTGTGTTGGGGATTTTCAGTAGGTATATGTAAGAAGATAAGTAGGGCTGTGTTTGGTGTCAAGTATTTGTATCAAATATGAGTTGGAAAGTAGCTCCACTCCAAGGTGCAGATCTGCTGTCATTCCTGTGGAGAGTAGCTCAGCACTCCAAGGTGCAGATCTGCTGTGGAGAGTAGTTTGGCTCCAAGGTGCATATCTGCTGTCGTTCCTTCGGAGAGTAGCTCGGCTCCAAGGTGCATATCTGCTGTAGTTCCTGCGATGAGTAGCTTGTGCTCGGCTCTAAGGTGGATATCTGCTGTAGTTCCTGTGGTCCAGTTTGAGACCTCAGATATGTTTTTTGGGGGGGAAATTTTGTTCACTCGGAACCTGAATACACAGGTTTTGTATTTGTATTTCAAACATGGAAGCCCAAAAGGGGATTTGTGTGTGTTTGTGTTTTAGCGGAACCCCTAAAGATAAGAGTCAGACCAATAGTCCATCCAGCCCAGCATCCTGTCTCCAACAGTGGCCAGCCTTGGCCACTTCAGAGAAGTTCACACCAGGTCATAATGGAGCGATCCATTCTCTGCTGTTCACTCCCACCTCTGACAGTCAGAGGTTATGTCCCCCTGACCAGCCTGACCACTAGGGATTTTTGGATCTATCGTCTTAACAGCTTGTGCCAGGTTGTGACCCAGGGGGCGAGGGGGCAGGCATGGGGGAAAGATTTCTATGGGGATAAAGTATGGGGGAGAATGTGGTGAGGCTTGCAGGGTGGGAGCATGGAGTTGGGAGGCATGTGCCATTGCCCCCCAATGAGAGGTGGTTATGGGCATGGTGAGCGGACTCTTTTCGGTGAGAAGCAAGGGAGTGAGGGGGCAGGGAATTTGGTGACCCGGTCTAGTCCTGTATATTTGGCCGTTTGGGGTTGAGGGACAGGTAAGATTTCTAGGTTGGTTTGCTGCATTCTGAATACTTTTTATGTGTGATATGGGAGTGGGGGAGGCTGTAGTCAGGCTGGCTCTGTATGCACACGCACACAGATCCTCGCACACATCCTGTCACACACACAACCACAGAGCTTCTCTCTTACCCACATGGTCCCCTCAGTCTCTCTCACACACACGACTCCCTTCTCGTTCTTACCCACAGCTCCTTTCTAGAGCTGAAGCGGTGAGCGATACCGGCATTGTCTGCTACCATTTTGGGTCCCCATATCGGTACCTAAATACCTAGCGAGGACTCAAAATGCTGACATACCAACAACCAGTATACTGAAATCCCGAATTTCCCCAAAGAATCCTGAAATCCAGGACAAAATGGGGATTTTGGTCTACTGGTGACTGGTAAATTGGTATACCCAGTTGTTGGTATTTTGCATACCTGACTGAAAACCAGTTTCGGTACCAAAAAGTACCCCAAATATCTGGTACAATTTGGGTACCGGAAATTCGACAGATCTACCTATTTTTGAGGGTATTCGTTTCAGTTCTGCTTCTCTCTTTCTCTCTCACCCTCCCAATCTCTTTCTCACTCAGCCCATCTCTCTTGCGTGCATGCTGTGATGGGGCTGGCCACCCTGTACTCTTGCTTAGGCATAAACCCAGCACGGCTTCCCCTTGTGATCAGTTCCAGCATAGTTAACTCCAAGCGTAAGGAGTGCTTCAGCTGGAGCAACTCAAGATGGTCCCTTTGGCTGCTGTGCCCACTCCTGGGGATCAGGCTATAGCCCGCCGTCCCAGCTGAGGAACATCAGGGCGATGCTCTGTTTACCTGGTATGGAAGATAAAGCAGGACAATGGCAATTTCCCAGGAATTAATCATCCCTTTCCCCCAAACTCAGCCCCTGCAATGGCACAATCCAGTAGGTGGGGAAATGGGGCATTTCAGTTACTGGGCTGCGAGAGTGAGCAGCTGACTCATTTCCATCCCCACCTGCGTACGCCCCATGCCTTGGCTCCAGTTTTGTTCTGCGAGCTCTCCCACTGTGGACATCTGTCCCGGGCACCAAGTGGGCATGTCAGACCCATCCTGCAGTGAGTAATTCATTTAATGCATATTTGATTCTTGGGCTGGCTTCTTCCTCTGAGCTCTGAGAGGGAGAGTATGGAAATTCTAAGAAAGAAGGGGTTAGAAAGAGGTGCTGTAGCATTCGCATAGCAAGGGGTCAGACCAGGGACGGGGAACCTCAGGCCCAGAGGCCAAATGCGGCCCCTGGCAAGGCTTATGTGGCCCTTTCCAATTCCTGAATCTGGCCCCTGGATCCGGTTCCTGCCTTTCTCCACTGAAAAGTTGGGCTCAGGGGAAGGGAACAGAGAGGAGGGCCTGCACACAAGGGTAGGCGGCAGATCCATGGCACAAATACATGTTCTGTTCTTGAGTGCACCTCTTAAGCACTTCCGTCCCTGACTTTTATGCAGCCCTCGGAATTTGGGCTAATTGTTAAAGTGGCCCCTGGGATGGAAAGGTTTCCCCACGCCTGTATTAAGACGATGGTATCGCTGGCAACCCTCCCACCAGACCCGCCTTGGGAGGAACCGCCCGGTTTGATGTCCCCCTTCTATGGCTGGCAATGCCCTGCTTTTGGACTTGGCAGCGGCTGCCAGAGAGTGAGGGTGCCCGTGCGTACCAAAATCTCACACACAACCTGGGATGCTAACTAAGGAAAACCTTTAGCAGCCAATCATACCATTACAAACCCAAAAGGGAGGGGAGATTACCTCCTCAACATCAATAAAAATCAATGAATTGCAAATAAAATAAATAGTATAATATCCAAATTTATATCCCATGACATGATGAGACCATTAAAAAAAAAAAAAGTCTCAGAAACAATCCTAAATAGTGGGAAACGCAGCACATTGAATATTAAATATAAAGTCTATTAGTCCAGACAAATCTCAGTCAGTCTTCAAGAAGAGTTCAGCTCCGTTGCTCCTCAGCTGACATGTTTCTACCCAGAAAGGTCCTCTTCAGAACACCATACAGGAGCCCCAATAGAAGATCCAAAACAAAATTATATATGCCCCCACAGTACTGCAGAACATCTCTCTCCAGATGATGCCTATAAATATGTAAATCAATAAAAGACAAATAAATAAATTACAACTGAAACCCATTTAAAAACAAATTAAAAAGAAGCCACAAAGGCAAAAAGAAAGGAAGAAGCAAACACCATACGCATTTACGGTGTTATAAATTATGAAAATAAATAAATAAAAATAAAACAATTTACAATACCTTCTGGTACTTCAAGGCCTTACGAAAGAATAATCATATAATCTTAGGAAGATCAAAATCCTAAAAGGGGGGGGAAAAAAACCACCCTGAAAAATACAAACCCCCCACAACTGTAGCTCTAGGCCCCTGGGCAGTGCGGTCTGCTGGGGCAACAAACTGCACTGCTGTGGGGATCAGGGTTGCCGGGGGCGCCCCGAAGGGCCGGAAGAAGGGGGATAGGGACTCGCATACACCACTCTAGGGGGAAGCGGCAAGGCTGTGCCTGGAAAACACGCCCTCAGGTTGGAATAGGGCTATCGGGATGAATAGTCCGTAGCCTGTCTCATCATAGAGCATCTGAGTAATCACACGCCCTGGTTGCCGCTTATACTACCACGCGCACCGGGGGAAAAGGACTGGGGGGGGGAAAGGGTGTGACCAGTGAGGAAGAGGGGTGACCACAACCTAGGAGGGGAAGGGTAGGATAGGTCTTGCGCCCACAGAGAGGACCCAGGCTATAGTGCTCCCCAAAGGAACCCAACCTTACCTTCAGTCGCCACGCTAGACTGTCCAGTCACTCGCTCTCACACTCGCCACACTCAAACACCACATCACTACCAGGATCAGGGAATCACACAGGGCAGCAAAAGAGGAGGGGGGCCCAATCTCACAGGCACAAGGCTCCGATCACCAGCACTGAGCACAGCCCTATGAGGAGCTTTTATACTGGAGCTCAGGGCGTTGCTGCAGCCGCTCTGAGCGGCACAGGGGGGTGGGCGTGGCTTCCGCCGTTGTGGATTCCCTCCTTGCTCCGCCCCCGAACGCCGCTGGACGAGGGCGTCAGCGTGATGCTCCTGGGTTTGGCCGGCGGGGAGGCGTCATCCCGGAGCGCTGTGTTTGCTGCGGGTGCCTCCCTGCTCCGACCAGCTGGTGAAGCCCTGGCGGGGAGGTCCCGGGCTCCAGGTGATCCTGCTGGGGAATGCGGTGCTGCGGGTGAGTCGGGCGCATGGGGGGGGGAGGAGCCCCCAGCATAGGGCTCCTAACAACTCCCCAAACACACGGATCTGCACTCAAAGATTTAGGGGAGCAGATTGGTTGGCGAGGCTTGTGCAGCAAAGGTGTAAGCAAAAATGCTAGCTGTTATTTGTTAATAAGGATTTCTGTAGTGCCAGCAATGTACCTGGCACTTGACAGTCAACAATCAGAGTGTAAAAACAAACGCGCAGGTGGTGGGGCGGCTCCCCAGCCTGCCCCGGTGTGGAAAAGTGTGGCTGACGTTCCCTGGATTGGTGAGTGGCACGGAACAAACGTGCCAGCGAGCCGTGGCCGGAGAGCCATCGCACCGTCCCACTGATCCGGGTAGGGCATGTGGGTGGCCCCGCCCCTGGCTTGCTCCCACCATGCCGTGCAGCCATGGCAGCCCCTGCCCCGTTGGCAGCTTTGTAAGGGAATCTGGTATGCAGTTACACATTGGTCAAAGCAAAGGGAACAACATAGAGCAAAAAATCTGATTGGACATACTGAAGTGGAGGTTAAGGGGCACTCGGGGCGGGGGGGGGAGGCTAAGGGGTGGGCTACTCGCACAGTGATTGGCTCAGAAACAACAAACCCGGAACTTAAACTGCTCCCTCAACAATGCGGTAGGCGGTAAACGAACAGTACGCGGTAAATGGTAATCAGAAAGTGGGTCAATCGGGATGGTATTTCTTGATATTGCGAGAATCAAGCAATTGCATCAATATCACGAAATGGTCTGGGTTCTCTGATATGGCAACATTTCTCGCGAGTAAAAACAGTTGCTTCTTGTTCAGTCTTTGCTTATACCATTTGAGAGAGTTAAAAAAAAAACCGAACAAACCCCATCATAACCTCAGCCTCTTCTTTATGAAGTGCTTATTTTAGGGTGTCAGAATGGCAATGAACTTGCGGAAATGCGAGGACCAGAGCCAGAAGCTGGAGAAATCCATTCTGTCTGGATAATAACACATCCCTCCGCTTGGCAGCTCTTCAAAGACAAGCTTAGCTCTTTCGGAGCTGCAGTGCATTGAGTGCCGGGCTCCCACAGAGGCACTGGGGATTTGTAGCTCCGGAGACCCAGCCTGCAATAATAGGAGCCTAAAGAAGGGAGGTATCCAAGGGAGATGAAGGGAGGATGCAGAAATCCCCCTGGTTTTCAGGCCCCGGAAAACACGAGATGGGCAGTCTGTTTTCTCAATAGTTTGCGTTGCTTAGTCATTAGATGGCTAAATTCTAGGGGTGGGAATTTCAGTTTCAGATAGAAACGAAATGGTCTGAAAATGGCTGTTGTGGATTATTAAGAAATTTCTGATCTTTTTGGTTTTGGCGTTTTCGTTTTTTTACGTTGATTTTGTTTCAGTTTTTTTTTTCATTGTGGTTTGTTCTCATTGACATCAAGGGGAGAAAAGCAGAAAATCCAAAACCAAAACGAGATCCAAAATTCAGAAAGAACCCAAACTGGAAAAATTGAAACCGAAATTCTACCTGGAGACCCACCCCCTACTATATTCATCTGCAACGCACAGATCTGTCTTCACGGCAGGATTAGGTCTTCCATCACACCAACCACTCTGGTCTAGAGGTGAAACGAGTAGCTCATTCCCTACTCGTGGGTCATACCCACAATTTCGGGCACCATCCGGGGTGCCTAATGGGCTACCCAAGTACTGACCGGGCAGTGGATTACCTGAACATTCCAGGTTTTACCATTAACGAGTTGCCTATTTACCTGATTGGTAAACCAGGACAGAAAGTCGACGAAAGTCCCGGCAGTCAGAAAGTCGGTACTGGAATCTGGAAAGTTGGTACCAGAAGTCAGGAACTTGGGATGAAATATACTGTACACAATGTATGAAATGAACAGTATGCTAAGGTGAGGATAAGAAAGTTGGGCTGGGTGCGAAGAAGGAGCCAGTGGAGGGAGATGAGGATGAGTTTAAGGAGCTGCCTAACTCAGTTCGACCAATGGTCCATCTTAGCCCAGTACTGTCACAAACTGACACGACAGCAGGGTTTCAAATCCACCTGAGCCACAGCCTACCCCGTGGGATGGACGTGGTCCAAGTGGTGGGTGACCTTGGCAATGTAGTATTGACCAGAAGAGAGAGAGGGTAGAGATAAGGGCAGGGGGCACAGTAAGGAGGATGTGGCGGAGGTCAAGGTGAGAGATGATGACTAGAACACGGACTAGAGCAGGGATGGGGAAGCTCAGGCCCAGGGTCCAAATGTGGCCCACGGATAGATTTTATGTGGCCCCTTTCTGGTTCCTGGATCGGGCTCCTGAATCCAGTTCCTACTGTTCAGCCCTGAAAGACTGAGCTTGGGATAAGGGAGCAGAGATGAGGGCATGCGCACAAGGACAGGAGACAGATCCAGAATTTGGACCCTCCTCTGCCTGAGCTCGCCCCTTAACCACCCCCGCCCACAACTTCTACATGGGCCTTGGAGCCTGTCCTAATTTTCAAAGTGGCCCCCGGGAGGAAAAAGGTTTCCCCCCATCCCTGTCCTAGAGTTGTGGCAGTGGGAGCAGGAAGGAAGGGATAGATTTAGCAATGTTTTGCCGGGAGAAGCAACAGGCCTTAGCAACAGACTGACAGGGCCAGTCTTACCCCAGGGCAACCGTCTTGGTCCCCACTGTTTTCTCTACCCCAAGGGACCCCTGCAGTGGCCTTCATTTTCACCAGACAGGGGGGAGGGCTCCAAACATGACCAAGGGCCCTGCGGATGCTGCCTCAAGTTAGGGTGGCTGAATATGCAACTTTTTACAGGACACTTGAGAAATACAGGTTGCAGGGCTCCTTGCAGCCCTGCAACCTACGTTTCTCATTAGGGGCCTGTAAAAATTTGCATATCTGGCCACCCTACCCTCAGTGCTGCCCTAACATGCAACCTGCACCCTAATCTAATACTCAGACCACCCTAACCGGCAACTTGTATTTCTCACGTGTCCTGTAAAAATGAGCATATCCGAACACCCTACCCTGCAACCTGTATTTCTCATAAGTGTCCTGTAAAAATCTGCATATCCGCGCATCCTATCCTGAGTGGGCAGGGACACGAAAGATGGGGGTGTGTGTGTGTCACCATGCCCTCCATGTTTTATCTTGGCCCTGGAGCCCGCAAATTCCAAGGCTGGGGCCTGTGGACTGAAGATGAGGTGTGAAGTGGTGAGAGGGGTCCAAGGCGTGAAAGAGAGAATCCCAGTGTTAGGCTGTGAGGTTGGCTCTGATCCTTTCCTTTCCTTCTTCTCTCCGACTGGGATCTCCGTTACTTCTGTTATTCCCAGGTACTACACACTTAGCTGCTACACCACACTGGCTACTTCTGTTATTTGCTTTTCCCATTACCTACGAACCCTGTCCATCCTTCTCCCCCCACCCCCAAGGTCTGGATCTCTGCCTAATTTGATTTGATTAGATGTCGGTGTCATTTTCCTGGCCCATGTCATTTAACACCAAGGATCGCCTTTCACCTTCGGGCTGGACCAGTTTACCTTTGTTCTGAGCTAGACGGTTGGAGCAAGTCAGTTAGTTGTGGGCTGGTTTTTTTAAATGCACAACGTTTAGCCTGCTAAGGTTTGTAAAGCACTTTGAACATTGAAATCTCTGCAGAAATGATAAAAAATAATAATCACTTAAAGATTTCTCTCTTTATTCATTTTGATTTCTAACCTACCTTATCCCAAGGGCTCAGGGCAGGTAACATATAAAATTGATATAACGGTAGGAAATTTAAGTCTCTGTTTTACGGCTTAAACATGGGCCTTTTGGCTTTGGATATCTTTTAATTTGCTAGCTGGGACCCTTCTTCTCCCCCTTCCTCCCCAAAATACTTTCCATTTATCCGGGAGGGCGAGACCTCCCAGTTTGAGAACCTTGGCTTTATCCCAGGGTTGGGGAACTTTTTCTTCCCAGGGCCGCTTTGAAAATGCGTACAGGCTCCAAAGGCCACGTAGAAGTTGAGGCTCGGGGTGCTTAAAGGGTGTGCTCAGGAAAAGGGTCATGGACAGATGATCTGTCCTCTCTCCTGTGTGCATGCCCTCCTCTCTGCTCCCTTCCCCTGGCCTGAGCTCATTTTTCAGTGCTTGGGGGTACGAACTAGATCCAGAGGCCAGATCCAGGATATGGAAAAGGGGCCATGGGCTGTGAAAACTTGCCGTAGGCCACCGTTGGGCAACCTTTCCTGTGTCCTAATTCAACCATGTACCATAAACTGCTTGCCTTCACATTGCTCTCTCTCTTGATATGTTTATCACACCACTGCCGGTTGCTCCATGGGTGGAGATGGATGTTGGCCGGGAGCAAACACTCACCAACACCCACCGAAAGTGGCATTTACGGAGACGTCCCCACCCATCTCCACCCAAGGAAATGCTCCCCACCCACCGGCCAACACCCATCTCCGCCCAGAGGAACTGGGTGGAGGCATCCTGTGTGCACAGGGCCCGTGGAGATTGGGTAGGTGCCCTACAACAGACCACTGCAGGTGCCCTACAACATGTATAATAAAATGTAACACCCATTTTATGGGTGTTAGAGTGTCTGTGTAAAAAGGGCCGTACTGTATGTGCACAAGTGTTTGTGTGGTATGTAGCAGAAGGGCGCTGCACTGTATCTGCTTCCCTGTGATGATCTTTGGCTGGGCTTCTGTCCATTAGCCAATATAAGACCCTGAGGGAATACTGAAGGTGCTATCCACGCCTGGTGGGGTGTGAGTGGGTTCGTTCCCGTTTGGGCCCCTTGCTTCTCTTGCAGTGTCTTGCACTCTGGTAGATCTCATGCATCATAAGTCTGGCTGCTTCTGGCCAATATTATCCTCTTCTTGTTGGACCAGCTTGTGTTGGTGAGTGTGTGAGGTGGTGAGTGTACGGAGAACCTCTGGCCTGTGGGCCAAATGTGGATCTGGATTTGTGGATATGGTCCATGGATCTAGCTGCTACCCTTGAGCACTGAAGGAGCGCACTCTGCAGAAAGGACATGGAGCTGAGGCCACACACTTGAGGATAGGTGCTACATAGGGAACATGGGCCCAGCCCCATCCTGAGCTTGCCCCTCTGATTCCCCTCCCTCAGTTCAAGACCATGGAACTTGCTCTGATCTTCAGAGTGGCTTCTGAAGGAGAAAAGGATCCTTACCCTTGTCTTGTTTGGACCTAATCCTGCGAAGGAGTTATGGGCAAGGTATCTCCATCCCATTACAAGTGATACCTCCAAGACATTTTATTTGTGTGTGTGTGTCCTGGAAAGCCAACTTAGGAAGAAGAGATAGGAGGGGAGCCTGCAATGGCTTCTGAAAGCCGTTTGGAACCTTCACCCCCTATGATGCGTCATGTTGGATTCCAATAGAGCCAACCCCCGTCAGGACTCTGTTGTGGAGACATGGAAGTCATGTGACTCTCTGTGGTGTTACCACCGTGATCAGCAGAAGATCTAGATGAACATGGATTTCTCGTGTTAGTTTTATGTCTAGATATTTTATCTGAATGGCTCAAGTATTTAAGGGCGAATCAAGTTTGACGTGGGCTTGGCAGTTTTTCAGACACCGCTAAGACTCTCCACTACACCTTCAGCTAGACTGGTGTCAGGAACAGATGAGAGTGCCTAATTCAAGTTATGCCAGCTTTACACCAGGGGAGAACTTCCCCCTCCCTGAGGCCTGTGTTGGAGGCTTGAATAATAAGACAGCGACTGACTGACTTGAACCTGAATTGAAGGCAACTATGAGATCGCAGGTAACAAGATCCTGAGGCGGTTCCTTAGAAAGACTGACCTTTGGGGTTTTTTTCCCTTTAAACCAGATAACAATAGGCTAAAAAGACCTCATTGTCACATTGGTGAATGAAAGCGTGCGGACTAACCGCTCCACAGGAGTGTGGAAGGGAAGGTTCAAAAGAACGAGGGGCAGCCTTGAAAGGAAGTTAATTGGAGGACAATTCAGAAAAGAGTATACAGCCGTGAAGGCTGGGATAATAGAAACCTAACAATGGATGCTTCCATGCACAACAATTGACAAGCAGTAGGGGACCTGGTTGGTATTTTTTTTTTGGCCCTGTTTCCAATTCCTGGATCTGGCCATGGATCCTGTGGACACAAACAATACAGCAGCTAAAACCCATAAAACTATGTAAAATACTTATACCCTCCCTCCTCCAAGCCTAACCCTGGCTGTTAAATACCTGGCCAAATAAATTGGCCAGGTACCCTTTCCCTCCCAGGGACCACTTTGAAAACTAGTACAAGCTCTGAGGACTGCATAGAAGTTGGGGGTAGAGGTGCTTAAGGGTGACACTCAGGAAGAGGAGAGTCCATCATGGCTCTGTCCCCTGTCCTTGTGTTCATGGCCTCATTTAAAAATTATTAGGCATCCTGAACTGTGTTTTTACAGGAGGAGTGGGATATAAATTTGTCTGTCTGTCTGTAATTAAATTAAATTAAATCTAATCTCTGCTCCCCGCTGCCCCAGCTCAGCCAAATAATTGAGTCTTTCAGTGTTTTGGTGTAGGAACAGATTTTAGGGGCCAGATACAGGCACTGGAAAGGGCCTCCACAAAAACGTGCGGCGGGCCGCATTTGCCCCCAGTTCCAGAGTTGCAGAGTGGTCACAGAGAATGCCTCTCTGCATGCCCGGGTTGCAAGGGTTAGCGTTTTGCTCTTTGCCTTGTTTTCCATTCAACTCAAATATAATGTTTTGGTTGAATCCACTGCTCCAATATGAGGAACCATTTCAGTGCTGGAGATTTGGTGTGCCCTTTATTTATTTATTTATTTATTTATTTAAAGCATTTTTTACCTGCCCATTCTGCCGCAGACAGCTCTGGGCACGCACAATATAAAACATTAACATTAAAAACAACATTTAAAATATACACAACGGGAGGTATAAAAAATCCCCACCACCCTAACCCATTCCTCCCTACCCATCCTTCCCCACCGCCCCCCCCCCCGAAAGCAAGGTGAAAAAGCCACGTCTTGCAACAGCGTCGAAACAAGGGAAGAATTGGAGTCAAATGGGCCTCCTCTAGCAGGGAGTTGCACTGCTGTGGGACGGCCACCGAGAAGGCCCTCTCCATCATGTCCCTGCGGCAGGCTCGGGGGACCTCCAGGAGAGCACCCCCTGATGACCGCAGGGGCTTATCCAGACCCCAGGGGGGTGAGGCGGTCCCACAAATAGGTTGGGACGAGGCCGTTTAGGGCTTTATAAGCACCAATACCTTGAATTGGGCCCTGAAGACTACAGGCAGCCATTGCAGAGATCGAAGAACCGGTGTAATATGATCTCGGCGACCCAATCCCACCAGGAGACGGGCCGCTGTGTTCTGCACCAGCTGCAGTCTCCGTACCGTCACCAAAGGTAGCCCCACGTAGCGCGCATTACAGTAGTCAAACCTAGAGGTGATGAAGGTGTGGATGACGGTGGCCAATCAGTCCGAAACATGCGCCTGAAGCCGATGCACCAGATGCAATTGGCAGAAGGCACTCCTTGCCACAGCCTCCACCTGCGCATCCAAGCGGAGTTGCGAGTCAAGGAGGACCCCAGACTCCATACTTGGGGAACCAGCGGAGGGCAGACCCCATCAATGATGGGGGCTTTTACCCCCGCTGCCTTACCCACCGTCACCTCCATCTTGTCGGGATTCAGCTTCGGTCGGTTTGCCCTCATCCAGTCCCCCACAGCTTCAGGGTACCCATACTCTCTGGTAAAACTGAGGCACAGAGTGTCTGTGAGAGAGGATCAGCTCAGGCCCGGCCCCGCTTGAAGGGGGCAAGAGCAGGCTTTTCACTCAGAGTGGGCAGGGCAAAGGGTCAGTCAAGCCCAGGAGTAGCACGCTGTGTGAAGAGGCATGAAGGGTGCGCAGAACTTCAGGAACCTTGCGAGAGCTGATATATTTTAATCTCTGCTCTATTTTCTGATAGACACCTCTTTCATCATTGTCAGGAGGGGGATTAAGAAATTGCAGCCAAAGCTGTTAGCCTCTTAACGGCGCCCTGTGTGGAAGCAGAACCTAAATGGAGAGCAGCCATTTTGCGGCCTTGGGCCTTCTGCCTGCTTAACCAGTGTGTGACACTGCAGAAACGGGGCCTTAAAGGAGTCAGGAGGGGGAGCGGGAGGATGATCCCTGTGGAAGCACCTCCCTGGGGGATCAAAAACTGCTCCCAGAAATGGGAGCAGTGCCCCTCCCGCCCACTTTAGAGGAAACACCGATCCCGGCAGCCTCAGGACCGGCAACAGTGCCCAAGCAGCCTGGGCCAGCTTTTGCAGGGACATTAGGGGCGGTCCCCTCAGGCACCGCACTTTGGGGAGCCCTATAGGAAGCATTGCCCCAGGCCCCACATTGCTGCTGATCTGACCCCCAGCAACATTAGTGCTCTTCCCACAGGGCCCCTGTGGTTTGTGGTGGCTGCGGGTTTCCCAGGAGCGCCACGTTGGGTAGCAACTGAAGCTATT
Organism: Sphenodon punctatus; assembly: GCA_003113815.1. NCBI lineage: Eukaryota > Metazoa > Chordata > Lepidosauria > Sphenodontia > Sphenodontidae > Sphenodon > Sphenodon punctatus. The sequence continues at coordinate 4,333,257 of QEPC01013826.1, forward strand.
GGGCCTTCTGGGCCTTTGCAGGGGGCGGGTAGCTCGACTGTGCCAGCAGCAGGGAGGAGAGGTCTGGCAGTCAGGAAGGAGCGCTGTTTGTGTTTGTTTGTGTGTGGGGTGGGGTGGGGATCAAGCAGGATGCTTGGGTAGACAGGGCAAGGTCTGCCCCCCCCCCTCCCCCCGCCACAGCTCAGCCTAATAACTGAATAAGTTCTGGAGACACCTGGCTCTTGCTGCCTGCCCAACATGGCTCCCCAAGATAGGAGTCATTAAAGGAACAGGATTTGATTGGGATAATGTGGGTGAATTGCTAAGAGTTTACAGCCCCTGACTCGCCCATCACAGCTATACTACCAGACCCACCACCTCACATGTGAGTGCACATACGTGTGTGTGCACAGATAGAGACCCCTCTCTCACACATGCACATACACAGATAGAGACCCCTCTCTCTCACACACACAGAGCTCCCGCCTCTCTCTTACACACAAAGCCCCCACTTACCCATGATATGCACACAACCAGCCCTGCCCCTCTCTTACACAACTAGCCCCCTCAAAAAGACTGCCCTATTGGGTCAGGCCGAGAGTTCACCAAAATAACTTCTTGATTCCTAAGCTAGCATCAGAGTGCCGACGGTTAAGGGCCGTGACGATGGGCATCCCCAGAGGCGGTAGCAGAATTCAGCTTCCCCGCCTCCCTTGCGCTAATGCACACCCTAGGGCTGGGGGCAGCGCAGCAGAGTTGAGAGCGGGTGGTCGACTTGTCTCCACATGAAATAATGTCAAGGTGGGAGGGGCCTAAAGCCTTTAAATACTGAAATATCCTGTTTCCCAGGAGCCAGTTTGACAGAGGGGTAAGGCAGACAAGAGCCTTCTAGGGGAGCCTGATGGACTCCTGTGATTTTTTTCGGAGTCTTTCTTTTCTTTATAGGCCGTTTTACACACACACACACACCCCCCCCGGCTTGGTGTTTGGGCAGGTGTGTGGGGCCAGGGGGCGTCAGTGTAAACGGCTGGGGGGGGGGGATGGGTGTCCTTTCGGTGTTCGCCTGTGTGAACACCAAGCGGGATGGGTGGGGGTGCGTGCGCTCTCCCATGCAACACCCACCTCCGCTCATCACCCACCTATGGAGCTCTCCAGAAAACTGGAGGAGGCCCTGTGGGTGGAGATGTGTGTGTGTGTGTGTGTGTGTCTGTGTAAAGGGACACCCACCCACCTCCACCAACTGCACCAAAACACCCATCCCCCACCCCCCGTCCGTGTAAAAAGGGCCATAGATATCAATAATATCCTGTGGACTCGCTTTCCTCTCCTGACTCCTAGCCCGTGTAGTCTGAGAGAGGCTAAATAAATAACTGCTCCTGTCTCACTTCCACCATACCATTTTTGTCCATAGAGACCTCCATCCTACACCCATGCAGTCCTCTCTCTTTAAGTAGGATAATCCTGATATTTCAAGCCTCTCCTCATTTTGGAAAGTCTTCCACGCCCTTGATCACTTTTGCTGCCTTTCTCTCTTCTTTGTCCAGTTCTAGACTACAATTCCCAATATCCAGAAACTATGGAGGACGTGCTTTTTGTCCAGATTAGAGAACTGTCCAGATATGGGAGGGACATAAGGCAAACCAGGAACTCAGATAGATCTGGATATGAGGAATCGGGGAGGTTGAACTGTGTATCTTTCTTGAGAAGACAACACAGTTCCTTTTGGGTTGGGAGGGAGTGGGGATTCTCTGGCCTATTAATGAAATTTGGATCTAGCCTGTAGATGCAGTCCCCACTCTCACGCATTGCAAGACAAAACTCTGGGGAAAGGAACAGAGATGGCGGCGTGCACTCACATTGGGTGGGAACAGACATGCAGGTAACTCTGCTTTAACATTGCTTAATATGCATGCTGCAAGGCTGTATTGGTGCCCCCTGCAGCATGCATAAGCAATGTTAAAGCAGAGTTATGATGCGTGCCTGTTTTCACCAAAAGATAGGGGATGGATTCATGGCTCAGATCAGGGATGGGGAACCTTAGGCCTGGGGGCAAAATGCGGCCCATGACTAGTTTGTGTCCCCGTTTCCCGTTCCTGGATTCGGCCCCGGATCATTTCCTATCCTCAAGCACCAAAAAACTGAGCTCTGGTTAAGTGAGATGAGGGTGTGCACAGAAGGAAAGGAGACAGATCCATGCTCTGAACCTTCCTTTTCTTGAGTGTAACCCCACCCCCAACTTCTGTGCGGTCCTCAGCGCTTGTACTCATTTTCAAAGTTGCCTCTGGGAGGGAAACGTTTACCCACCCTGGCATAGATCCACAATCTGGATCTTCCTCTTATTATTTCCCTCCTCCGAGCACACCTTTAAGTGCCTCCATCTAGGGTGGCTATACCGCCCCTTTAAAAGAGGATGCTTATGAAAAATACATGGTGCAGGGCTATGCTGGAACAAATGCAGCCCTGCAACATGTATTTTTCATACGCGTCCCCTTTTAAAGGGGAGGTCTGGCTACCCTACCTCTGTCCCTCACTTTTGTGCAGCCTATGGAGCTTAGAGTAATTTATAAAGTGGCCCATGGAAGGAAGAAGATTCTCCACCCCCGATTTAATAGGCTTGAGGTTTGGAGCATCATGGGTATGTTCCCTACAGTGAAGGATTATCGATCTCAAGAGACCGTCTTCCAGCTGCTACTTTGAGTTAAGTGTTGGTAAGGCAGCTAGAGTCATTAACTGAACCCACCCCCCAAGAAATAAAAGCACCCCCTGCCCCCCCCGGCCATCGTCCTGTGTTGCGATGTTCAAATTTGCATTGCACCGAGTTTGGATGCAGGGTAGCAGGGCGACTTGCTTTTATGAGCTGCCTTTAGAAGAGCAGGAGGACAAGACAAACATTAACAGGTTGTGGCAGGACGTTTTGGAAGTAAAACCACTCACCGTGGTGTTTGTGGGCCCGGTTACAAAGCTTGCCCCATGCAGTCTGGGGGAGAGCTTGTGCCAGAGAGGGAGGCACAGTGGCTGAGAGAGCTACAGGAGTCATTAGGAAAGGGAAAGTCAGCAGTTCTTATAATAAAACCTGGCTGCTAGGTAACGTGGCCGCATGCTGCTCGACAGAAACAACTTCCTTGCTCGCAACAAGGTAGTAAGAGGTTTACTCTGCAAGGAGAACATAGCGAATAGATTTAAAACTGGGCTTTTAAGTGTTATAAGCCCCTCGGGGTCAGGGATCTGTCTCTAATCTCCCCTTGGTGAATGTGATTCCCCGCCGTGATGAACGGGCCCGGCCCGTCTGGACGGCTACCACGGCCCGGAATCCGTGGTGGGAATCCGGGCCGTGGTCAATTCGGGTGTGTGCTGCGGCCGCATCGGCTGTGGCGCCTGGCCGTCTCCCCAGAGGGCGGGTGGCGAGGGGGCTGGGCCGTACGGCCACACGTTGCGCCATGCGGCCCTGCCCCCTCCCCGATTCCCCGCCGGGATCAGCCGGCACGTCTGTTGACAGGCCGGTCAAATTCCACCGGGGAATCAATAGGGTGATTCCGTGACGGGGCCAATAGGGCCCCCGTCACGTCTGAAATCACCCTAAGCCTGCTTACCTTTCAGAAAAGGTGTATGACCTGTTTATTTGGCCAGGCATATGGCGGACTGGGATAGGGTCACTGTATATGTGAACTTTGAAAGTAACGTTGCTTTCTCTCATTTATTTAATTATGGCCCCTGCAATGGGCCTGGTGCTGGACAGGGGGTGATTATTTATTTATTTAGTCAATTTTAATCCCGCCCTTCTCTCGCTGGCTCAGGGTGGCATGCAAAAATATGTAAACTATATAAACATAAAGCATATAAAAATACAATTAAAATAACATATAAATACAATTAAAAGAAACGCTAAACCCCACCCAACAACCCTCTTCCTAACCCCTCTGCCCCATCCCCCCACCAAACCTATCCCACTCTGCCATACATCTGGCCAAACAAAAAGGTTTTACATCTCTTCCGAAAGGTCTCTGCCCCCGAGGGGCTTACAATCTTGATTTCCTTCTGAGGGAGAGAGAGACTGGAGTCTTATGATGTGTTTAGAGCTGGGGTGGCCAGATCTCTGGTGCATGTGACCAACTTGATCCAAGCCTCGACCGCAGGTGATCTGCCAGGACAACCTCCAGCTGGCTTTAGGCCTGGACCCCATCAGCTGGCTCCTGGTTCTAGGACATCTCAGCAACTGGTTTCAGGAGGGGAGAGGCCCTCTCCTTTAGAGAGAGCCTTGCCCATCACACTAGAGGATCTCTCCTTGCCTGCCTGCCTCCTCCCCGCAGACTGGAGCTCCAGTCTTGATCTCCTAAAGAGCCGATCTCTGAGAGACTGACCCCTCTCCTCATACTGTGATCTACTACAGACTAGCTTGTGGTCGACCTGTAGATCAGTCTAATTCTTGGGGCCCCCCCCTGGTTTAGAGACACCTGTTTCTTTACAGCAGGGATGAGGAACCTTAGGCCCAGGGTCCAAATGCAGTCCTGTGGCAAGATTTCATCCGGTCCTTTTCTAGTGCCTGGATCTGGCCCCTGGATCCAGTTCCTCCTACCCACAAACACAGGAAAAAAGGTGCTTAGGGCAAGGAAGCGGAGATGAGGGCATGCACACAAGGACGGGGGGACAGATCTATAGGACAGATCCTTCTTTTCTTCAGCGCTCCTCTTACGCACCCCACCCCGAACTTCTAGGAAGCCCCCAGAGCTTGGACTAAGTTCCCAAGTGGCCCCCTAGTGGGAAAAGGTTCCTAACCCCTGATTTACAGGTTGTAGAGGAGGGGATGGGAGGCAGTTTGGTCCCCCAAACAGATATCACTGCATCTTCCAAAGTCCAGCAGGGCAGAGTTCTCTGCAAATCACCCCTCCTGTCCCCAATCGTTCCCTCTTCGGTCCTCCCGGGGAAGGATCTGCCCCTAGTTTGTGAAGTTAGGTGCTAGGCTATCCTTCCTCTAAATGGGGGGAGAAAAGAACTGGGGAATCTTCATGGAGTGTCCCCTCGCCTCATTCTAGGATTACGTGAGAGGATGAATGACAGACCCGATTTACTTATTCTGCCCCACTCATGATTTTGTAAACTTCCACCCTACCCCCCTCTCAGTCGTCTCTTCTCCAAAGTGAAGAGCCCTAACCTATGGAGCCTCTCCTCGTACGCAAGCCGTTCTCTCCCATTATGTATTTGAATTTTTTTAATAATAATGATGATGATGATTATTTATATAGAGCTCGCCATGTAACTGGTGCTGTGCAACTAGTAGTTAGTACGGGTGGTCCAGTGGAGGAAATTTTGTTTCATTTGCCTTTTGTTTCATTTCCCTTTAATTTCCGGATTTAAATATGGACGCATATTACGGATCTGTATTTAAATCACTCACTAATAAAAAAGTGAAAAAGGAAACTACTGCACATGTGCAAAATGGCCACCAGACTGTTCCACGCATGCGTGCCCTTTTTCAAAATGGCGGTGGCAGCATCGTCGCCGTTTTGGAACGGGGCAGTCATTCTGTGCGTGCGCAAAATGGCCACACTGCAGGTGCAAGCGGACTGCTCTTTTCCAAAATGGCGTGCATATGTAGAATGGTCCAGTGCCCATTTTGCATATGTGCAGTAACTTTTTTATTTAAAAAAATGATTTTAGAACCAAACCTGAACAGGCTTGTTGTCACGCTGTGTTGGTTCGGTTCGTATTAATCTATAACGGCCTGATCCGTGCTGTCTCAGATTAATCTGAGTCCAAAATTCCTACCCCTAATAATTAGAGAGAAATCCCTGTCCCAAGGGGCATACAATCTAGCAAAGAGAAGGAAGAGGGGAACATAGGAAGATCCATTCATGAAAGATGAGCTCTCTCCAGTAGAATGAAGGCTATAATAAGTCAACAGTTACCGAGGAGTCTTAATGCAAACGGCAGTGTACTTGAATGGCCGTGTAAATGATTTGATTGTGGCATTCTGAAGTGCTTTCATCTCCAAGGCTGTGGAGCTTTTGGTTATCTCATTTGATGATGTCACCAGGCAGGTGGTATGTCCCTTGAGCCAGCCGAAAGGCATGTAGCCAGCTTTTATTGCTACATTCAATGCAGCAATAAACGTAGCTGTGGGTCAGCTACGCCTGCGTAGGTAGCTGTGGTCTGGGTCTCCTGCCGTACTTACCATATTTACCGTTTTGTGTGGTTTTCATCTTCTTGTGGTTTCAGTGGAAACAAAAGAACCGGGGAAATAGCCCAGGGGGAAACATGCAGACTGATCCCTGCTATTTAGTAAGCACTCGAGAACCCTAAAGCTTTCTTTTCATTACCGATGGGAGCTGCAGGCTTTTGGAAATCTGGCTTTTATTAAGGATGTGTATGGGGGTGGGGAGGAGGAATGTTGTGTTTCTGACTTCTATTCTAGTTTGAGCCAATTTTTGTTACATTTTTTTTGGTATTTTTTGTCTCAAAATTTTGGGAACCGCTACAATCAGATAGGGAGCAAGCGAGGGGTGGAGGGAGCCTCTGTAGACTCTGTGTGTGTGTGTGTGTGTGTGTGTGTGTGTGTGTGTGTGTGTGTGTGTGTGTGTGTGTGTGTGTGTGNTGTGTGTGTGTGTGTGTGTGTGTGTGTGTGTGTGTGTGTGTAAAAGGAGGTGCAGCCCTCTCTGCGTATGCACACGTGTGCAGGTGGTGACCCTACATTAACAGTCAAGGGCCCTGAAATCGGCAAACTCCAGAGCACCAGGCAGGGGAATCTCATGCCCTCGCCCCATCCCATCCGGTTCCCTGGGCGCAGTTCTGCCTCCAGCTGCCTGTGGAAGCAGGCCAAGCCCCCGAGCCACAAAGCACTCAAAGATCAAAAGTAAACCTTAATCAAAACGCAGTCCACTCCTACAGATCACCGTTGTTGAGACTAAACTCCTCCCTAACCGGCACAACACACTAGAAACGATGTTTAAACTGCTAGAGCAATAATTAAAACCATCACATTGGAAGTAATAACTTTAGAGGCACAAAGCACACAAACGCATAGACCTAAAAAATAAATAAAATTGCAGGCCGTTCTTTGTGTTTTGAATATAGAGGCCGAAAAAGGGCTTTTGTGTATGTTTATATGCGTTTTCTCCAAACACGAGCACACAGCCCTCGTTTTTATGTGCTTGCCTTGGAAATATATGAGCATCTGTTACTGGAGAAGCTGAACCCCTTGCAGCCTTTTAGACTTGCACCATTCCTTTGGGTAGGGAAGTTGCTATTGGGGGGCCCTTGTATCCCCCCGCTCCCAGCCCCAGTTCAGACAGACCTGGCGGGTTCCCCAGCCTGTGGTCTGCCCGTGCCTGCGGTGCCCCCGCACCCCAGAGAGTTGCGGACTAGAGTGTCCACAACACTCTGGTGTTGCCCGTGGTTACGACTGGCTGGAAGCGGAGCCGCAGCGTAGGTCTGCACATCAGATGAACCGCTGTTCCTCTTCGGGCCAGTGACCCAGCTTTGGCCAGTCCACTCTGCCGGCAGCACTCTAGGATGTTCCAGAGCAACACGGGCAGGACTGCCCCTGCCTGCTCTCACTCAACATTTGGCGGGCTGCCTTTAGACAGATGGATCACCGGGGGTGAAGTGGTCTGCCACGGCCCAGCACCGGCCGGGGCAGCCCGTCTGTCTAAAAACACCCAGTGAGTTGGATTGTCCAGCCCAAAAGAACCAGCCAAAAAGGTTCCCCAGAAAAAAACAGGTTCCCCAGGCAAGTTCAGAGCAGCCCCTCCCATTGGGGAGATAAGGGATTCTCTATTGTTCTTTCAGACTCATTAATGACTCTTCTCCTTGCAAGGGGAAGAATAGGGTTTTCTACCACCTGTGAGAGAACTGTCAGTCTTAGGAATTAAAAAACAACAACTGCATTTGGGGCATTGTGGAGCTATGATTTCTAAGCATTGCACATGAGAAAATCTGCACAGCATCTCATTGGTCAAAGAATCCACACAGGAGAAATGGGTGGAGTTGGGAAAAAACCTTAGGGTGAACTCACACGTCACTCTGCTAAACTCTGATGTCCGCGGGGCTCCAGAAGCTGTGTAATCAGCCCCAGATGATCCCTGGATCGCTGTTGTGTGTGAGTAAGGCACTCCAGTTTCCACCCCACTTTAATTCTGATCTGATGTTTCAATTTGATCTATTTTCTCAGATCCGAATTTAAAGTGGGGCTGGAACTCGGAGTGTCTCACAAACACGCAACACTGATCCGGGGATCATCTGGGGCTGGTTATACAGCTTTTGGGGCCCCACGGACATTGAAGTTTAGCAGAGTGACGTGTGAGTTCACCCCTAGTGTCAGAAGGAGGGTTGTGTAATCAGTAAAGCTCCCTGGGTGAGAAGGCCAAGCTGTTGAGGGGGCTTGGACATAAAGACTGGCAGGGTATGGGTTTAAGTCTGGGTTATGAGTGAGTTTGTTGTCTGGATATGCAAATCCTTTAACTTTTTAAGAGTGTGTTTTTTTTTTTTTTTTAAAGTGTTTTTGAGCCTCACACTTAAGTCATAGACTTATGACTTTGTGTATATGTCTGCAAATTGTATGCAAATGATGTCCCACATGGTCCCGCATTTTGAAAGTCATATATATATTTATTGAGGGTATCGAATATATTGCATTGCCATTTTTAATCCTGTCACAGGGCAGAGTCCCTGCAGAGTGTAAGCCCTTTGAGACAGCACAGCTAGCGCCGGCTGAGGGCTGGCCTTCTGGCGCTGACAGAAGCATGGGACAGCGCTTACTGATACAGCTGAGCTAGGACATGGCCAAGCCAGCCCAGAAGCAGACAAAAAGCTGCATGAATGAATGATTTATTAGTGTTCAAGTCCATAGACCATAACACTTGGTTAAAACAAGAATTTTAAACCATACATAATAACAATATGTACACAATGAAACCAAATACAAAAGTAGGAGAAAAAAGGCTTACATCTCTACATCACCCTTACAATTGACCAGATTGTTTTTAGCACAATTTTTTCTTCCTTTAGCTGCTTTCTAAGCAGAAACTGCAGTTTCTTTGGTAATCTTCATATTTGTGCTCTCCAGGGCATAAATCAGCTTAAACTGAATAGGCCAGTTCAATGTAAACTTTAGTAAAGTAGGAAGGTATAACCCTTGCAGGGAATTATATAGCAGACAGATAAATAAATAGTGTGGGAGATTCTCAACCTCCCCCAATCCACAAATACACAGTCTGTTTTCCCAAGGAATGCTGGCATATCTGCCATTTACAAGTTCATTATCCATTATCTGAAATCTAAACCTAACAAAGGCATTTCTAGGATAAACAAATTTGAGGGCCGTAATATATTTTTCCAAAATTAAAGTTGTTTTTAAACAATTTTAAATAAGAAGCACTGTCTCCACATCCCTTTGCCTAGCCATATCTTCCAGACGTTGCTTTGTTAGCTTTCTGGCTGCCACTAAGGGCAGGGAAAATGTAAAGCTAAACCAGAGCTGGGAGCAGCTCAGAGCAAGAGGAGAGACAAAGGGAGCAGGACCACAGAGAGAGCTCTCCCTGAAGAAGAGAAGGTCTGAGGGTTTGTGACAAAGTGTTGTTTAAGTTGGAAGGCTGCTAAAGCTGAATCAGGAAGTTATGTAGAGATGGTGGGGAAACCAGAAAGTGTTTTTGGCTAGAGATAATAAATAATGGTGGCCAAAAGGTATTGCCTTACCAGAGAGACTGTGTGTTATGAAGACTGCATGCCTATCACTGATTTATAAAGTGTGATGATATTGTAATTGAATGGTTAAACTGGTCTGAACTAAATTCCCACAAAGAGGAGTGACTTTGGGGCCTTAACTCTGACAGTACTCGCACACAACAGGTCCGTCCCTACAACAAATCTCTCCCACCCTGTTGTCATAGTCTGTGTCTCTACTGCAGACCCTGTGGTACTGATTTTTTGATTTACCAATTCCCAATCGGTTTATCGATCTACCAATCGGTATGTTGAGTTGGAGAACCAAAAAATTGGCATGAAAATAAAATAATTTTTTAAAAAAGTGACTGGAAGTAGTTTCCTGGGACCAGAAGACGATTTTCCGGGACACGAAAGTTCATTTTCTGGGATGGAAAACTGATAAGTGTGTTAAGAAGAAAAAAATGAAGAAATACTAAAAAAATTGGAACTGGAAGTAATTGTCCAGGACTGGAAGTTGCCAAACAATTGTTGGAACTTGATGGAAACCTGATTAATAGATGTCGGGAGTCGGTATATCAACAAAGTTGTTGAAAAATTGGTACTGAAAGTCAACATTTCAAGACATTGGGTATCCGGATCGGCTTGTAATTTGGTACTGCATGGTACCCGATCATTACCAGGTTGAATTGGGTACCAGAAATTTGATGGGTTACCCAATTTTGTGGGTACTTTCTTTCAGCTCTAGCTGTAACCCTGCCCCTTACAGAGCATCATGCGTCACAATGTTCCCTAGCGGATGGGCCACATCAGTAAGTGGGTGTGGCCAATGGGCCATCACACCTTTTTCTGGTGTAACCATGCCCCTTTGGGAGCATCATGACATCACATCAGGATAAGGCCAATGACTATGTTGGACGGGGCAGGAAAGTCCCTGGGACCTGCCCCTCCCTCCCCCTGTTGCTCTCAGAAGCCCGGATTCTTCCATTTATCCATGGACACCCCTCGCTGAGCCTGATAAATGTGGGTTTCCTCTGAAGCCCAGAACTCTGGGTCGGAATCGGGAATCTCTACATGAACTCTGGAGAGGTGGTGTGTAGCAGGGAGCAGTCCTGCATGGCTGCTGCCCCTTTAAGAAGGGGGCTGTGTGGGTCAGCCAGAGGGCTGCGAACACCCAGGGGCATGGTAGAGCCAGCCCCTAGAGAAAGATTAGCCTGTGGGGAAAAACAGATTAATAACGCCAGAGACAGAGTGGGCAGGCCACTGGCCCTTTAAAGCTGAAGAAGAAGCAGCCTGGCCACGCCCACTCTGCTGGATATAAGAAGAGGCAAGGCAGAGAAGAAGGCAGTCTGTCTGGGAGCTGAAGGAGCGACATCTCCCTGGAGGAAGCTTGAAGGAGACTCTTCTCACTCTATGCTCTCCAAGGTGATGAAGGTTGGAGAATTAGAGGGACCTAGGCAAGTGAGAGAGGCTATGCTCAGGAGGAAGCCTCCTGTCAGGGGAAGGCTTACTGTGAGCCAGGGACTTTGAGGCCTGGCTCCTGAGGACTGTGATTGCTCCTGTGCACTGTAGAGAGAGTGACCTGGGCCTGCAGGATGGAGGTGACTGAGCAGGCAGTCGCAGGGATTGTGGACACTAGGTCCAATAAAGACTAGGACTTGATACTCTCTGGACTGCGTGTGTTGGGTCCTATAGGAGGGTACCCCCTTCCAGAAAAGGGGTATCAGCCAAGGCTGAATAGGCGTGGCAGTGGAGTAGAGCGAATTCCCCTAAAAAGACCCCAACGCCCCTATGTGGCCCTGGGAAGACCCTCCTGCTTACATGGTGATGCTAAGGTTTTACAGCAGGGCTCTGTGTCCAGCTCTGGTATTCTATGTTTTTATGTTGTCTTGGAATAAAGAACTTGATTCTCTGGTTAAATTATATCATAAAGTTGATCTCCACCAGATGAACCCTTTGCCTAGCTCACCACCCTAGCTTGAAAGGGAAAAAGTAGGGTATTAGCACAGCACTCTGTCCTCTCTTTGAAGGATGCCAGACAATTAATAGATGCAAGATAAATGTACCATGAAGGCCAAACATCAATTTTCTCCAGAAGGAGCTTTTTTGGGGGTTTAATTTGCAACTCAAGCCGGAAATGCCTCCGGTCTTTCGTCCTTTGATCGAGAAGGGGGTAATCCCTTGCTCCGGCTTTGATGAGAGGAGCGAGAGACATGAAGATGGCTCTTGTTGTGTTGGTCTTAAATGCATGCTGCTGCTGCTAAGCTTTGATGCTGTTATTTTCCTCTTTTTGGATTCTGAAATCCTCATTCCTCCCTGGCCCATTTGTGGAGTGGTGGTGCCCGAAATACCTCTCAGAATCCTCAGTTTCTGTGGAAACAGGAATGGCCCAGTGGAAGGCTCTGGTCCATAAGTAATTATCTCCTTCGGTGGATATCGATGTAACTGGGGATTTATGTGGGTGCAGACAAGAGTACAGTTGAAACAGGGACCTGTTTTGATAAGGGCAAGTAATACCTGCATTTCGGAGTATGGTTTCTAGTAGCCAAATACTGTTCAAGTACTTGAAAAATGAAATTTTTCAGCTACTGGCTTTCTGAGTCCTTGAAATTACCCCCCAAATTGGGACAAAACTGGTATTTTAGTATACCGATTTGTCGGTATTAGGGCTGGGTCAAAAGCAGCATTCCGTTTTCACAGACATTTTGGGTATGGGCAGTGAGCGACACTAGCCTGTTGGACATTTTGTGCATGTGTGTGTGCATGGTTTTTTTTTGGTTGTTGTTTTTTTAAACAGTATTAATGATCAGATCGATCTTTCCAGTTTAGTTCGGAATGGTCAAAGTGTCTGGTTCCCATCAAAACCAGAACTTTTTGATTTCAGCCTCAGTAGGTATTTTTGACATTTTGGTATTTTAGGTACCTGATCAAAAACTGGTTCAGGTACTGATTTGTATCTGAAAATTTCAGTTAATTTTGGGTACCAGAAATTCGATAGGTACACCCGTTTCTGCAGGTACATTTTCCAGCTCTAGTGCAGAGGACTGGCCAAGTGAATTGTATGGCAGAAACAGTCAACTTTAAGGCCCTGTCAAATTCAAACCTGCCTCTCTGGGGTTGGAGAGAGGAAAATTCCCCTGGACTCACTCTTTCAGGCAGGACCAGACTTAGAATTTGTCGGGCCCAGGGCGAACTTACCAACTGGTAACTGAAAGAAATCAGCAAATTGGTGCCAGAAATTACCGATTTTTTTCAAGTAGTCTGATATCTGATTAGTGCTCAGGTAGCCACTCAGGTACTCGACATGGTACTTGAGGATGAGGCTGTCATGGATTTGGGCAGTACCAGCAATGTCCTCTCTCCCTGCCCATCTACTCCTGAGCCTGCCTGCCTTGTCTTATATCAGACTGACCTTCTGACCTTGAATTTCTGGCTCATCCCTTGACTTTGCGACCTGGTTTGCCCTTTGGCTTGGCGTGACTCGGCTCGGTCTGTTCCCTAGTCTCGACCTTTGGCCTGGCCTTTGACTACATATTCCGGATTGCCTTTGTCTGGTGCACTGGCCCCTGGTGGCCCCACCACCTCCCTCTGGAGGTGGTGCTTGAGGTATGGGGTGTTTGAGGTGGTCATGTTTGGAGACCTGCTGAGCAGGAGTGGAAGCCCTGCACCCCACTCCGGGGCCCCCAGAAGTAGAGAAAACAAAGGGGTGCGGGATTGTTGCCCTGGGGTAAGGCCAGCCCTGCTTTTAGGTCTTGAAGGTAGGGAGTGGATCCATGGGCAAGATCCAGGAATTAGAACGTGGCCAAATGAAAACCAGCCACATTCTAGATTTGGACTGTGGGCCAGAGGGTTTACCACTTGTTCTGGCCTAAGAGAAGAGACATATTTACCTATTTTTTAATATGGACTGACACAGGTTCCTAATTTAGTCTCCGTGAGTAATACCTGCGTTGTCGAGTACCTGACTAGCTACCTGAGCACTGATCAGATACCCGACTACTTGAAAAATCGGTAGTTTCTGGCATCAATTTTTTTTTCTTCCAGTTCCCGATTGGTAAGTTGAGACAGAAACTGTGGAAAAAACTGGGGGGGGGAAATCGGGATTGGAAGTTGATATTCTGATCCCAGAAGTTAATGTTCCAGGTCCAGAAGTGGGCATTCCGGAACATTGGGTACCCAAATTGGGTGCTAATTTTGTAACGGTTAATACCTGAATATTGCGGGTCGATTCGGGCACTGGAAATTGAATGGGTAAACCCATTTTACTTGTTTCAACTCTAATGGTAACTACTTTTAAAAATATTTTTTTACCAGAGGCCCGAGGATGAGGCTGTCGTGGATCTGGGTGGTACCAGCAATATGGTCAACATTCATTATGAACCGGAAGAGCTGGAAGGTAAGAGCCAAGGCTGCATTTCACTGGATTTTTTTATTTTATTTATTTATTTATTTTTTTGCGTGGCAGGCCATTATTCATCATTAACTTTTTACAACACAGGACCTGGACTTTATGCACTTGCTGTGTAATGAGGTTCTACACGAGATGAAGGGTGTTTGGGTCAGCCAATCTTCCATGGGTCTCTTTGTTATTGGATTCACCCCCCTTACCCAAGGGGGCTAAGGACTCCATAGTAACTTACTCTGTAGTGCTAAGATCCTAAAAGTTTCCAACCTGTCCAAACCAATGGTCTGTCAAGCCCAGTATCTTGTCTTCAGCAGGGACTGGGCCATTGTTAGTGGGGACCTAGGGAACAAAAACCTCCAGGCCTTTCCTGTCTAGCAGGCCCTGTCATGGCAACCAGAACAGTCAGCTGCCATCTTCAAGACTGGGAACGGGGAGCTGAGTTCACTACCCTCTGCTGAGGCCACTGTGCCGCAAGTGCAGGTAGTGGGTCATTAACTCAGAGACCCACTGTAGCCATTAGGGCTACCAATTCCCTTTATACTTTCTTCCGGAGGAAACAGGACCATGGTAGAGAGGGCAGGGTAAGGAGGCAGTCAATCCCTTTTTGGATGTAACCCCACATAGGGCCTGCCTTACAATTTGCAGAGCCCAGGTAAAATGTGGGGCCCACCCCCTCTGCCATGTTCTGCTCCCTTGGAGGGGCCCCCTCCGTGGGGCCCTAGAGATGGTCATGTCTGGTGTCCCACTGGGAGGAAGTGGGGGCAATGTACCTTGCGTTGCTGGAAGCAGTGGTGGGAAGGAGGGCCCTGGTCCCCACTCCGTGCCCACATTCCTGTCCTCTGTCCCTGCCCATCTACTCCCAAGCATGCCTGCCTGCCCTGGCTTGTATCAGACTGACCTTCTGCCCTTGACTTACTGGCACAGCCCTTGACTTTGCGACCTGGTTGCCCTTTGGCTTGGCATGAATCGGCTCGGCCTGATCCATAGTCTCGACTGTCAGCCTGGCCTTTGACTACATATTCCGGCTTGCTCAGCTCAGCCCTACGTGGGCCCTGATTCTGCCTGCACTCTCGGACAGCACAGCAGGATCCGATAGGGCTCTGGTTTCACTGTCAGGCATAGGTCAAGTACATCAGATTATTGTATTCCTGTTTTTGAGCTCTGCTCCGTTTCCCAAACAACACGCTTTCTTCTGTCCCTGATAATCTCCGCAGCTGGGCCCCCAGCCCAGGTTTGTGTCTCAAAGTTTATCTTGTCCCCTGATGGCACCATGACAGAGTTCTACCCTGATCGGCCCTCTAGGAATCTGTGCGACTCCAGCCAGACACGTCGGCAGGGGAATTAACCTTTCTTTGCCTGCTTCTAAAGTGATGGTCTGCGACCGCCCACACTGGGTTTGTATTCATCGGAAGGAACAGCGACGCAAGGGTTTGTGACTTGAGAAAAGGGGTGACAAAGCTGTCAGTTGTGATCCACGGGTGGATCACAAGCTAGTCTCTCTAGTAGGGCTGAGCATGTGGGCTTGGATAAAACACAAAGGCCCCTATTGACTTTCCTATTCAAAATACACAAAAATGGTCTGTGGTTTTTGGGTCTGTCACCGTGCGTTGTGCCTCTCAATTTCCACTTCTAAGTGGATGTTTTTAATGGTTGGCAGAACAGTTTGAGCATCTTTCAAGTTTCACGGTGAGTTCAGGTTGTGCTAGGTGGGGTTTGGTGGGAGGGAGTTGAGCCCCAACAATAGTGATTGTAGGGGATTGAATTGGGTTTTGATTGAGGTTTACTTTTGATCTTTGAGAGCTTTGTGGTTCAGGGGCTTGGCCTGCTTCCACAGGCATCTGGGGGAAGAACTGTGCCCAGGGAACTGGATGGGGTGAAGGTGTGAGATTCCCTTGCTTGGTGCTTTGGATTTTGCTGATATCAGGGTCCTTTGCTTTTTGTTATAGGGTTGTATACGTGCGCGCGCACACACATGCACAGAGGCTACACCCTTGCACCCTGCATGCTTGCTTCCCAACCAATTATAGCAGGTCCCCAAATTTTGAGAACAAACCCACATAAATTGGCCCTAAAACCAGAATAGAAATCTCAGAAATACAAAATATGCCCATGGCGCCTTGCACATTCCTGGTTTTAGAAGGGGAACCAGCCCCTTAGAGATCCTATCTGGGGAGTGTACAGGATTGGTGCCCCAGTCCTAGTAGATTGCATGAGGAATCAGGATGCAGGCCCCTACCAATCAGGGAGCTTGTTAGTCAGCAAAGACTGGACAAGTTGTAACTCCTGTAGGTCACCATCAGGACAAATTCACTGCTAGCTCATCGCCTGTGAGTGCCACAGTTCTTGACAAGCAGGAACCCAGGACAGCAACAGCAGCCCAGGAGATACCCAGGAATGCTGCTGCTGCTGCCCAAAGCCACAGTGCCACTTCCAAAAATCCACTCACCCCCAGACAAGTGCTTCAACCTCTGCTGCTTGTGGGAACCAAGGGAAGGTAAAAACAAGGCAGGAGGTACTAACCTGAGCACAAGTCTCTGGCTGCAAGTGCCTACATTCCACTTGTCAAATGCAGCCAAAGTATTAATCCCTACAAATAATTCCTTCTGGACCAAAGGGAAATTATTCCCAAGAATGAGGATTCTTCTTAGTTTGGCATGAATGTGAAAAGTCAATGTAGATCCCATATTTGGGTTAGATTCCGGATCTTCTTTCAAGAAGCAGTCTGTCATGGCGGGCTTGAAATTAGCAGGATAAAGACATCTGTTCTCCCAATTTTATAGCTAAAGGAGCAAAAAACCAAAAAAAATAAAAGGAAAATGCCCAGGGGAACGGTGTTAGCCATCAAGACAGCAGGCAGGGATGACTCATCCCGACATCTTAGTCCAGCAGGTATTGGAACTCTGCTCTGATAGGTCACAGGAACCATGTGAATCTCGCCAGCCCAGGGCTATGATTTTCTTAACACGGTTCATTATTAGGATTGGCTTGATCGCCCTCTGTCTTATGCAAGCTTTTAAAGTAATTACTTTCCCTTCTGTTTAATGAACTCTGCTGAATGTTTTGCAATTAAAGCAGTAGATTGCAAAGTGGTTTGTTTCCTAGTGTTTTTATTTTTTATAAACCACCAACAAACTAAGTCTTGCTTTTTCAAATCCAGGTCCAAAACAGAGCAAGGCTGGGAGCTCAGAGAGATCTGGAAAAACAGGAGATAGGAGAGTGGATTCATTAAGAGAGCTCTGCTCCCAAGGCCGTATTGATCAGCACATGGAAGTAGGGTTCCCACCCACTCCTAGATAGACAGATTTATTATTTATTTATCCAAACTTATACTCTATCCTTCCTCTAAGACTCAGGGCAGCTTACAACATAAAAAGTATTTACAAAATCCCCTAGAAAGCTCCCATGAAACCCTATCCCTGTCTGCCAGATGTTTTGCCAAAGAGAAAGGTTTTACATTGCCTCCAGAAAATGCTCAGGCTTGGACTCCAATGAAAGTCCTGCCTCAGCTCATTGGGCTGGTGCTGGGTTCTTTTAGGAAGCCTTCCCCTCCTGCCTCCCTGGTTCAGGATGCTCCTTTGGGGGCAGGAGATGCTTTACTCTGCCTCTTTCTGGCATGCCTTGCCCCCTTTGGAGCATCATGACATCAGCATGCTCTGGAGGGGTGGTGTTGGACCCTTCTCGGTGGGGGTTGGACCAGAACCAGAAGAGTCTGTTTGGGCCAGAGTGTGGGAAGCGAATGGCACTAGGAATATGGCTGGAGAGGGAGTAGCATTGCCGCTAGCGATGTGCAAGGGGAACCGTTTTTGTGTTTCTGATCTTTGTTCTGGTTTTGGTGCCCATTTTTCTGGGGGGTTTTGTGTCTCAAACATTTGGGGCCTGCTACAGTTAGTTGGGAAACAAGCAAGCAGGGGGTGCAGCCCTTTTGTGCAACATGCATGTGTGTATGTAAGGGGGTACAGTGCTTTTGTGTGTGTGTGTGTGTGTGTGTGTGTGCGCGCATGCTCACACGTGCAGTTGCTGACCCTACAATAAACTGCAAAGGACCCTGGTATCAGAGAGCACCAGGCAGGGGAATCTCACCCCCTCGCTCCATCCCATCCAGTTCCCTGGGTGCAGTTCCATCTCCAGCTGCCTGTGGAAGTAGGCTAAGCCCCTGAACCACAAAGCACTGAAAAGATCAAAAATAAACCTCAATCAAAACACAATTCTCTCGATCACCATTGTTGGGACTCAACTCCCTCCTGATCAGCACAACACACCATGAAACTTGAAAGATTCTCCAACTGCTAGGCCAACAATTAAAAACCTCCACTGAGAAGTGGATATTTGAGAGGTACAAGACACACACACACACCAAAATTGCAGGGTAAATTTTGTGTTTCGAATACAGAAGCTGGGGGAGTTTAGCCTTTTTGTGTGTGTTTGTGTTCCGAATGCACAGACCTAGTTGCTGCCCCACTGTCTCTCCAGCTGAGCTACACAATAGCTGCATCATGAGCTCTAGAATCCTGTTGTTGTGTCCCCCAGGCTAGGGAGATGTGACAACACAGACATTCAGACTAACCCCCTCAGCTGCAGATGTTCACCCTGCGGCATAGTCAGTTTAATGGTTAATTCAATCCTGGCAGTAGTTCTGTCAATGGATGTAATCTGTACTTGCCCACGGACAGAAGCTGGCTCCACAGACAGAAATTTGAGAGTCTGCTACAGCCACGAGCAGGCCTTTTAGCTCAAACAGGGTGTGAGTGCTGAGGCCGAGCACTTGATCTTTGAGAGAGAGGACAATCAATGCTTGGAGGCCAGGAGATCGGTGCAGGAAAAACATCTACCTAAGGGACACCCAAGCATCCAAGTCCAGAAGATGTGTCCACCAGTAAGTGTACAGCTTTAGGTTTACTCTGAGCAAAGCCTCAGAGCTACCTGGGAAGTTTTATATTTGAAGGTAGCCAATCGAGAGAGGGATCACACTGAGCCAATCGGAGACCGTCTCTGGGATGCCTGGTGTACTTGAGTGGGCAGATGTTGGACCCACTGGCCAACGTAGAGTAGTGGCATTGTGGCTATGTTTCTGATTCATTCTTCCAGGGACCCATGTTCAAAACCCACCTTGGGTCAATAGCCTTGAAAACAGGGTTACCACTGTTAAGCATTTGACCCCAAATCTCAGGGTTTTCAAACACTGGCTTCAGGATAAGTCAATAATTCTCTGTGTTAGTCAACTATCAGTTTAGCTCTGCTCCTCCTTTAGCCCATTGCTGTTCTGGCCTTGGGTTGCCATGTAAAGGGAGAGAGGAGGAAAGCAGCAGGGGCTGTTGGCTTCAGGGAGCTGGAGTGGCAGGATCACAAAAAGTAGAAATGAAAGGTTCAGGAGATCTTGTACCTCAAATCCTTGTAAGGTGGTTTTGGGGAGCAGGCTGGCAAAAAGTTGTATGGAATTCCGATAGAACCATTTTATGCGTGCGCGAAATGGCCGTGGACCTTCAGCAAAGTGGCAGCCAGCATACTTCAGTACTTCTCTCGGTACTGCAGCATGGTGGCAGCCATTTTGTGCACACACAAAATGGTGGAATTTGTTTTCGATCGTTCTGGTCAAAAACCTGAACAGAATTACATCTGTTTTGATTTTCCATCAGAACGAGCAAAATGCCTGGTTCCCTCCAGGATGAAAGTTTTGCTTCAGCCCTCCCCAAGAACCCCTATGTGCATAGGCTTTGGGACTTGCACGTTATACCTCTGCCCTCAACACCACCCCATCTTTTTTAGTAGCACCCCCTTAAATGGTGTTTAAAATTTGCATAAATTTACACAAACCCAAGGCATGCAATGATAAGAAAGCTGTGCTGGGCTAGCTTGCATCCTTGGAAAGAACCCTACCTGCCATGGAAGCAGTAGGGTTACAGGGTGAGGGGTGTCTGGGACATGGGGATTGGGGCATTGGATCAGGATCAGGGCCGAGAATAAGGAACCAGGATAGGGGGAACAGACCTGGGGGACAAGAGCAAGGCCCGGGGCAAAGGAGAAGCAGAGTTGGCAGGATTGGAAGCAGAGGGGAGGCAAGGGGGTGTTGCTGAACCCCGCCCCCCCCCCAGCTTCCTGTCTTTTATACTGGCTGGCAGCTACCTTGGGAGGTGGGGCAAGGGCTGGAGACAGGCCGGAGGGGGCATGGCTAAGGCCAGGCAGGGAGACCTCTTGTGGACAGGTGGATGGCCTGAGGCATTAACGCAAGGGGGCTGGCTGCTGCTCTGGAACTCCTGAGGCTGTAAATTCAAGGCTGGGTCGTTACAGAGAGCGCTTATTTAGTGAGATCCCTGGTTCAGTCCTTCAGCCAACCCATCCAGATGTGTTGCATTCTAGGTTATCTCTCATGCTCTTGCCTCCTAGCCAGACTTTCCGATCCGAAGGCCACAAATGCCTGTTTGGCTAATTTCCTCTCCACTCTCGCTGACGTTAAGAAAGCGTTTTGCTAAAACGCCAAACCGACTGCTCTGCCGTCTTGATGCAAAGTTTAAAAAATGTCTGTTTCCCCCCACCCCCAGGGCACAGGATGATGTACGTTGGGGTGCGGATGCCCTTGGTGAGACAAGGTCACAGGCACCACCGAACCCATGGCCAGAAGCACCGGAAGCGAGACCGGGGGAAGGGTTTCATTCAGGAAGAAGACCAGGAGTCTCATGGTAAATGGACTCCAGGATAATGTACAATGGGAACGTAGCAGGCTTCTTACAGTGGCAACAAGACTTGTCATTATTGTACTTACTGGCATTGCCGCCTTTTGGGGAGGGTGGGGTGGAGACACATTGGAAGGGGGTGGGACAAAAGGACAGCCATGCCTTTTTCTGATGTAATCCTGCCCCTTTGGAGCATTGTGATGTCACAGCGGTCTGCCCCATCGTGACAACCCAGCTTTCCATATGGGCCCACGTCAGAAAGAGGTCACGAAAATTCCTATGCCCCCCCACACTTCTGACATGGCTCCGCCCTTTACTGCCCCATTTCTCTGGGTTAGTAGCCGCTTTGGGTCAGAGTCTTCGTCTGAAACCCGGAGAGTTGTTACTGGCGAGGCAGGCATGAAACTTCTCTCTCAAAGGAATTCCGTGCCAGGCTGGTTCGAAAAAGACACTTCGATTTTTTTATTTCAAAATCGAAACGGCACTAAAAATTCCAGCTGGAATTCTCTTTCCGAACAGAATTTCGACCGGGCCATTTTTCGCATGCGAGAAGTGGTGGCCGCCGTACAACAATGTGGTGGGCTATACGGCACCTGCCATCTTGTGCATGGCATTTTGTTCCCCCAATTCGGTCAGAGTTCCCATCGGACCAAATTAAATGCTCAAAATCAGAACGGGGGGAAATGTTGTTTTCAGCCCTAAGTATGAAATGCCTGCGACTGTAGACTTCTCTTGCCTGTCCATGGAGTGATGTAACGGCCCTGGGATCTGCCTTTTCCTGACTCCTCAGATACGCCATCTCAGCGAGTGCAGTTCATCCTTGGCACAGAAGAGGATGAGGAACACGTCCCCCATGACTTGTTCACGGAGATGGATGAAATCTTTGTGAAAGAGGGAGCAGATGCAGAATGGAAGGAGGCGGCAAGGTAATAAAATAACCAACACAACAAACTCCGTCTGCCTCATGGAAGACGAATGTGTGAGTTCATAACCTGGCATACCCCTTGCCTTGCCACCTTGACCAGTGACACCACTGTTGTGGGATTTGTTGCCAGGAGAGCTGGACAGAGTACCTGCAAAAATGGGCATGTCCCTCTGTAACAGGGTGGCGGTCTCAGGTATAAGTGCTGTCAGGATCAGGGCCCAAAGCATACCGTCTCAATAAGGAATTAGCCTATAGTCATTTTATTTTACATACGCACGCAGTTCTCAGTCTCTGAGGGTCCTAGCTAGTGCTGGGAATATAACCCCTCTGCCCCCAAGACCCTGACCACCATAGTTCATCAAGGCGTAACAGATCTCTGGCTGCTTTTCATGACATTGGCAGGGGAGGCAACTCCTGTCACAGTTATTCTGAGCTGGCTCAGATATTCCCTCTTGTCCAGGGTGCGTGCGTTGGGAAGGGTAGGGGAACGGAAGGGAAAACCCACAGATTCAGCCAGATATCCCTGACTCTCAGTACCACATCCCAGACACTAACGGGGTCGCACGCAAGGGGTAAAAGGCTCAATACCCCTCAGGATAGTGTTTGGCCCAATGTGTCTCAGCTGAGACGAGGCCTTATCATAGGGGTGGAGAATGGATCCAACCTTGAATGGGGCCCCTTAACGCACATCGACCACCACCCGTATCACCTCTCTTGCACCGTACCTTGAAAAGGGGGAAGGGGAGAAGGAAGGCAAAGGGTGAGTGGGGGGACGGAGGAGGGGGAAGTGGTACCAAGATCAGGGGGACGGGTGAAGCCCGTCTCCTCCTCTCTTCCTCACTCTCACTCCACCCGCTCTATCTTTCGCACACCTCCACGCTCGCACGCACAAGCACCCACACAATAACTTGGATACTTCCTTGCTCTGTCTCAAATGCTCGGGGCCAGTTCTCACAGCGCTGCTGTTCTCCGGCAGCGCTGTAGCGACCCCAGCGTCTCTAAGAAGGGCAAGCCCCGCCCCCCAGGCTGCACAATCGTGCCGAGCGATGCAGTGTGCGGGCAGGGATCCCCAGAGCGGCTGCTGGCACGGCCACAGACTCCGCCCGTCAGCTGCGGGAGTCCCAATGCCTCAAGGAAGGTGTCCGCTATCAGCGCCGGCTCCTCCTCATCCCCTACCGCTCCCATCGCGCAGGGGCCTGGCTGTGCTGCCAGCGCGTTGTAACCCTATGGGCTCCCCGCTGTGAATCCCAACCCCGCCCCCAGGGACCCCCGATCCTAACAGTGTGGAGGCTTTATCCCCGTAAGTTTTATTTCAGTACAGAGCTAGGATGGCTTTGCGGTCAGCTTAGCAACCTTCCAGTTCAGTCCCCAGACGCAGACTGACTTCCCCTCTTTCTGTTTCCTCTTATGTAGCCAGGGTGGGTGTGGCCAGTCCTCTGATCTCTGCATTATTAAAGGGCCAGCAGCCTCCCAGTCTCCATTATGCTACTGCTAGGTTTTCCTACTTCTACTGGGCTGACTCTGCCAATCATTATTCAGTCCCCAGCCAGCCTGTCCGATACATCTTCAGACTGGCATCCTGTACTTCCTTAAAGGCACAACAGCCCTATTAGGCTGCACACTGCCACACCATCGAATTTCTGGTACCTGAATTGTCTCAAACATATTTGAGTACTCAACAGGTACTCCACTCCCACCCAGGTCGCTCCCGTAACCCTCGCCCTTGGCTCACCCCCACCATTCGCCATCTCCGCTCCTGCACCCGGACTGCTGAATGCCTCTGGCGTAAATCCCACTTCCACGCTGACTTCCTCAACTTCAAAATCTGCCTCATCGCTCAACTCTGCTATCTCCCTCGCTAGACCGCAGTACTTTGCCTCCCACATTGAGTCCTGCTCCCGGGACCCTCACTGCCTCTTTTCCACCTTTTGACTCCCTTCTCAACCCCCCCACCCCCCGTCCTCCTCCTGCCCCCTTCTCTCTCCACTCAGGATCTTGCTCTCTTTTTCACCTCTAAAATTTACAAGATCCGTCTGGATATCGCTTCCAAGTCCTCTTCCCCCTCCCACTCCCCCCTCCCTCCACCTCTCTCCTGTCTTCCTTCCCTCCTGCCTCCCTTGAGGAAGTCTCCTCCCTGATCTCCTCCTCCAACCCCTCCACTTGCCCCCTGGACCCCATTGCCTCCACCATCACCCCTTCCCTCCTGCACATCATCAACTTCTCCCTCTCTAAACATGCCACTGTCTCCTCCATCCTCAAAAAGTCCACCCTGGATCCCTCTGAACACTCTAATTATTGTCCTGTCTCGCTCCTCCCTTTTGCTTCCAAGCTCCTTGAACGGGTTGTCTACTCCCGTTGCCTTGACCTCCTCCCCGCCAACTCCTCCCTTGACCCCCTCCAATCTGGTTTCCGCCCCCTTCACTCCACTGAAACCGTTTTGGCTAAGATCACCAACGATCTTCTTGTGGCTAAATCCAATCACATTCACTCTATTCTTGTCCTGCTTGATCTGTCTGCTGCCTCTGACACTGTTGACCACTCGCTCCTGCTTGAATTGCTCCACTCCCTGGGTTTCCGGGACTCTGTCCTCAACTGGTTCTCCTCCTACCTTTCTGACCGCTCCTTCAACGTGTATCTTCCTAACTCCTCCCCCTCCTCCTCCCTACCCCTCTCGGTCGGGGTTCCCCAAGCCTCTGTCCTTGGCCCTCTCCTCTTTTCTATCTACACCCAGTCCCTAGGCAAACTCATTGCCTCCCACAGTTTCCAATACCACCTGTATGCTGACGACACTCAACTCTCTCTCTCCACTCCTTCCTTCTCCCCCTCTGTTCAAGCTCGTCTCACCAACTGTCTCTCCGATATCTCCACCTGGATGTCTCAACGCCAACTCAAACTGAACATGGTGAAAACTGAACTCCTGATCTTCCCTCCCAATCCTTCCTCTCCCCTTTACCCCCTTACCTCGCACCTTACCTTCAAACCCTACATTGACTCCGTGGCCAAATCCTGCCGCTTCTCCCTCCACAACATTGCCAAGATCCACCCTTTTCTGTCCGTCTCCTCTGCCAACTCTCATCCACGCCCTAGTCATCTCATGCCTTGACTATTGTAATCATCCACCTAGCCCGTCGCTTTGATCACGTGCAGCCTCTCTTCTCTCCACTGGCTCCCCCTTCCCAAGCGTATTCTGCACAAGCTCCTCGTCTTCACCTACAAAGCCCTTCACAACCTCGCTCCTCTCTACCTCTCTGCCCTGATCTCCCTCCGAACCCCTGGTCGTGCACTCCACTCCTCGTCTATCGCCTCCCCTGCTCCCCCAACCGCCTTCGTCCCTTCTCCCTCGCTGCCCCGCATGCTTGGAACTCCCTCCCTGCCCTCGTCTCTCCTCAAAACCCACATTTTCCGCTCCGCCCTTCCAAGCTCCTGCTAAGCATCCCCACCCAGGATTATCCCTCACCTGTTATCGGCATACTCCCAATTTACTGTAACCAAACCATGACTGAAACCAAGCCAAGAACATGTACCTGAGCTCTCGCATCCTCATGAATATTGCATCCCTTGTCTCTCCCTTTGTCCCCCTTCCCTGTCTCCCCTCCCCATCTTTAGATTGTAAGGGACCGTGTCTATCTTATTCTTTGTATAGCACCAGGTACATCGCTGGTTCTATATAAATGCTTATAATAATAATAATAATTAATAAATTTGGGTATGAATTGGTACCTGATTACGACCTTATTCAGTGCAAAGAAACCAAAACTGAAACCGAAGTGAGAACTGAAATTCTCGGAGCTGAAATTGGTACCAGAATCCCATCCCTGCTGCTTGTTACTTTGGCTCCCCCTGCTGGCAACTCCCTTCAAGTCCCCAAGCACTTGGGAGAGCAGAGCTTTCGGACCCCAGCCTCCACCCTGCTCATGGGACTAGAAGTGAAGGGGAGTAGTTAACCCAGAGGAATTCTGGAGTAAGTTACCTCTTGTTGCGACCAGGATTTGAATGCAGAACTCCCAGTTCCAGTTGTCCCCCAACAGGTAGGATATTACTGCTCCATTGACATAGTACCTCTCTCTTGAATGTTATTGCTTGCAGGTGGCTGAAGTTTGAAGAAGATGTGGAGGATGGAGGAGAACGCTGGAGTAAGCCGTACGTGGCCACACTCTCGCTACATAGTCTCTTTGAGCTGAGGAGTTGCATCATCAACGGAACTGTCCTTCTGGATATGTGCGCCAACAGCATTGAAGAAATTGCAGGTGCCACTTCAGGTTGGGAGGGGGTTAAAAAAAGAGAAACAGATAAATGGTGATCCTCTTACAATTTCTAACTCCAGTAGGATCCACATAAGTTGAATTTGTCATTGCTCAAAAATCTGGTTACATCAGGAGAACTACGTTTTCCTGTTACCCTGACCTAATAAATGTACTGTCCTTTGTAATGGAGAACAAGGGCTGAGAAAAATCAGCCCTTCCATTTACCCGGGACAGTTCCAGTAAAAATGGAATTCCGGTCAAAAGAAATTTTCAGCCGAACGATTTGCACATGTGCAAAATGGCGGCTCTGCGCGCAATAGGTGGCATACAGCAGCCGTCGTTTCACTGTACGGTGGCTGCCATTTTGCACGCGTGCAGTACCGCCGCTGCCATTTTGCAGTGGAAATGGCAGCAGGATTTTCAGTCAATTTGGTGAAGGTGTTTCGTTCTATGTTTTGCTGTAGTGATCAAACGGACTGGATTCTATTGGAAACAGAATCTGATCAAAGGAGGAGTATTGGCCGTATGGAGAACTCAAATTCGGTACCCTGATGACTTGAGTTTTTTAGGTTCTTGTATGCTTTTTGTTTCCTACTGGCTGAGCTGTCCTAGTGAAGGGAGGCAAACTGTCAACTCAGCTTGATATTACATGGCAAAACAGCCTTACCAAACACAATTTCAACCAGTCCATACGTTCCTGTGGAGGGATAACACCACGTTTGAATGTTGTATCTTGGAATGTAGCAGGCTGGAACTCTAGATTGCAGGACCCGAGTTGTCTCTCCTTCTTGAAGAATTTTAACGTAATATTGATGCAAGAAACTTGGTGTGTTAGCCAACCTGTTTGCCCTGGGTATAAGGTGTAATGGAGTAAGGCATTAAAAACAGCTTCGCGGGGTAGGGCAGGTGGGGTGACAGCCTGCCTGGTCGATTCCTCGCTGGAAGCTATGGCTGCTCCTCTTTCATTGGATTTCCCCCATACCAGCGGGTGCTGGCTAAAATTACCAAACTGGTCATTGCTGGTTATTACCGTATATGTCCCGCCCCATAATTCTGCTGGGTATGAAGGGGATGTTTGGCTGGGGGTCTCAGATTTGCTGTTAAGGATCCAAAGGCTGTATCCTGAGGCTGCCTTTCTTCTGACAGGGGATTTCAATGCCCGCATGGGCTTTTGCGATCAGGATATTGCCCAAAAAGGGGACTTTTGGATTGAGGAGGATGCTTCTCCTTTGCCTCCTCATTGTGGGAAAGATGGGGGCTCAAATTTAAACGGCTGTGAATTGGCAAAGCTCCTGCGTGGTTTGGATTTACATTTGTTGAATGGTTGAGGTTAGAGCGATTACGCAGGCAATTTTAGATTCCGCTGTAGTAGGGGATGTAGTACCATAGACTATGTGGCGCTGTGT
Organism: Sphenodon punctatus; assembly: GCA_003113815.1. NCBI lineage: Eukaryota > Metazoa > Chordata > Lepidosauria > Sphenodontia > Sphenodontidae > Sphenodon > Sphenodon punctatus. Next base: position 4,360,538 of record QEPC01013826.1, read on the forward strand.
GCAGATGTCATCCCCCTTGTTTGTGATTTTTGAGGTGGGTGTGTGGCAAGGTAGCGATCATCTACCACTCTTTTTTGCCCTTGGGGACCCCAATGTTTCTCCTGTATATGCGGCTACAGATTGTAGAGCTGCTATAGTAGATACTCCTGGTGCCCAGGGGTTAATTAGGAGACCATGGAATAAGCAGTTGGAGGTGGAATTATCATCAGCTCTTGTATCCCCAGGTGCGATGCAACATGCTAAGAATTTGGTGGGGTCGGAGTCTCCTGAAAAGTACCTGATTTCTTACCAACTATTGATGGATTGGCTTCTCCCATTTCTAGCTTTCAGAGGGAGTGGGGCCGCTCCCCCCGCGAGGGAATTACTGTAGTGAGAACTCCTTAGAACTGAATTATGAGAAGTCAAAAGTGATTGTCTTTTCTCGCAGGAAGCTAGTGCATAAGTGGCGGATGGGTGGGAGGGAGATTTTACAAGTTAAGAGCTATAAGTATCTGGGTCTCTTGTTTCAGGCGAACGGGGGTTGGATCCTTCAAATGCAAGCTACCCAGACCAAGGCAAAACAGTACATGGAGGCCCTGTTGTCCGTTTTTAGATCCCGAGGAGGCCAGATGATTGCACCGGCAGTTAGGATTTTTAACCAAAAGTGTATTCCCTCTCTGCTGTATGGAGCGCAACTTTGGGCACTGGGGAAATTGGAAAACTTGGGGACATTGCAAACAGGTTTTATTCGTGCCTTACTAGTGTCTGCTCCACCTGGGGCCAGTAGTATGGCTCTTATTATGGAGTGCGAACTTCAATCAATGCAGGAAAGGGTTTGGTCAACCACGATTGGTTTCTGGCTCAGACTGCATTTCGACCTGGCTGCTCCTTTATCACTACTGGCGATTAAAGATAAGTCGCAGAATCTCTGTGTATTAACCTTTGGGTTAAGCCTGGAGCTCCTCTCCCCATTGGGTTATAGTGCGGCAAAAAAATTAACCTTAAGGAGACTGGCGGATATTGAGTGTCCGAACACGAGGTCAGCAATTGAGGAATGTAGGTCCCAGGCCATGTATTTACACAGGTCTACTGACTCCCCAGTCCTATCTTCCTATTTAGATGGTGGCCTGCAGCCACAGAACAGAAGGCTGATGCTTTTAGCAAGGCTCAACTGTTTCCTTTTGGCAGTGGTGGAGAGGGCCGCTATAAGGGAATTCCATTAGCCCAACGATTATGCCAGTGTCACTCTGGCCGAGTAGAGTCACTGGAACACATTATCCTGGAGTGTCCTTTTTTTGTAGAGGCCCGTAGAGGACTGATTCTTCCACTCTTAGTTCCCTTTCCTGGTAGGTCGGATGTGTTCTATCTGAAGTTCTTACTGGATGTGATCGTTCCAGTATAGTCTCTGGGAAGGTGGCCCAATTTTTAGGGCAAGTACATACTATTCAGTCTCTCCAGGAGCAAAGGCAGGATGGGGCATAGATATTGAATCATAGGTTAAGTGCATCTGCCTATGTATAGATTTAATGGGTTGTTTATGTCCTGATTGTATATTATTGCTCAATGAATTTGATTGTGGATAATTGAACTCTTCTGGGTTGTTTATGTCTTGGGAAATTTTTACATGAATTGTATCCGAGATGACACGTTATCTGGTGATTGTAAAAAAGTTGACCCTGTTTTATATGTTCTCTTTTTTTATATTTGCAAAGGCCATTGACCATGCAATACACTATTATTATTATTACGTTCCTGCAGATTACAGTAGCAGGAAAACCTATCCTGGCAATCTCTGAATCCTGTTCTGATGAGGCAAATGTGACAGTTGGCCCCAAGTGCCTTCAGAACTAGGGCCTGGGGAAGGCCTGGTGAGGGTGCAGCCCTCTTGAATAGGTGAAGGTGACTGTCTCTTTAAGGGAGTTGGCTGCCTCAACAGGTCACGCGCCTCCTGGGGATATAAGGCACAGAAGGCTCTTTTGGAAGGGCAGTTTGCATCTGGCTGAGGCTAGGGAAGGAGCTCTGTAGCTGGAGGCTGGCTTGGGAAGCAGAAGCTTAGTGAGAAGCATTGTGGACTTTGTGGGGAAATTTGGTATGTTTGGACTCTTTGCGCTGTAAATAAAGCCACACTTGGTGGTGGATGAAGTGGTTGGAATGGCATGGCTCATTTTGGGACCCCGGTGGGAACTGTAGCCCAAGGCTGCCCTGTCACTGCAAGAATTAACAAATATGGACTGGGTAGCTCGTTTGTTACCCGTGGCCAATATGTGCAATTTCGTATACCGTATTGAGTGCCTGGTTACTGATCGGGTACTTGATTACCCCCCAAAATACTGGGTATTAGCATTAACAACTTACAGATTGGTGGTAAATCGGTACAGAAATCAGGATGAGAAGTTGGAAAATCAGTAACACAAGTCAAAAAATTACAATGAAAAATTGGAATTTTGGTACATCAGCCAGTGCCTATTGGGCAACGAATTGCATACAGATGTGTACCTGATGGGACTAAGAACTGCAGTTTTGACAGGTTTACCTGGTTTTCCAGGTACTCGTTTCAGCTCAATTCTGGGGTTTTCACTAGAGCTGAAACAAAGTTATTTTTGTATTCATGGCTGCTGTTCTCATTTTGTTTGATAGCTGTCCGAATGATATCCACATCTGAGTTAAGAGCCAGTGTGGTGTAGTGGATAAGGTGCTCGACATGGACCTGGGAAGCCAGGGTTCAAATCCCCCCTTAGTCATGTACACAGGTCAAGTCACAACCTCTTAGCCTAGAGAGCCAGTGCGGTGTAGTGAATAATGTGCTGGACGTGGATGAACCTGGGAAACCAGGGTTCAAATCCTCTCTCAGCCATGAACACACTGGGGGCCTTGGGCAAGACACAACCTCTCCCCATGGTGTGTCTGTTTTTCCTTCTGTTCCCCTCACCCTTGTCTGTCTTGGATTGTAAGCCCACTGGACAATGACCTATCTGACTAGCGCTGCATTTCTATTAGTGCTATAGAAATGATTAGTAGTAGTAATTAACTTCTTGTCGGAGGACGTGGTCAAGGCCAGTAGTATCGCTGGGGTTTTTTTTTTTAAAAAAAGATTGGCTAAGTTCTTGGAGGGCAGTCTGTTGTTTAATGGCTATTAACCAAGTAGGCTGGGGGATGTAACTTCTGATTGTTGGGAGCTAGGAGTGAACATCAGGAAATGGATCACTCTGATTTATTCCGATCCTATGATAGTCTAGAGCAGAGGTGGCCAAGAGGTGGCTCGTACTCTGCCGGTAAATCACAGGCTACTCTCCAGTAGATCAAAGTGTGGGGAGAGGGACCAGCCTCTCAGAGATCACTTCTGGGGAGTGCCCCAGGGAGTGTCTCCGGGGAGGATATTTATTTATTTATTTTCCACCATTTATATCCTGCCTCTCCTGCCAAGGCAGCTCGAGGTGACTTACAAAAATTAAAATATTTAAAAATATACATAAAATATATAAAATACATAAAAGGGAGGCATAAATAAAATTAAAAAAACCCATCCTCCACAAGCAGGAGTGCTTGTGAGTGTCTGTTGGTACTTCGTCAGTTTTCGGTGCTTCCGTCATCTTTTTTTGTCACTTTCCGGGACATTTACGACAGTTTTACGGCACTTTTATAGCACTTTTTATGGCAATTTCCAGCACTAACCTGGTGCTTAGCTGGAAGGTTTTCATCTCCACAGCCCCTGGGGGTGTGCGTGGGGCACACATGGGACTTGGGACCAGCCTGTAGCAGCCCTGTTCAACTTGTGAAAACGAATGGAAAATAGCAAAAACAGCGGGAAAGCCAGTAAGTTTTTTGCGTCGTGTGAATCTCGGCGAATGCCCTGCTCTTATGGGAGTAGCACTTGCCGAGATTTTTTTTGTTTCAGGTCTGCTTCCTATACCCCTGTGACTCCCAGCGCATATGGAGATGTGTATTTTCTTGGTGTACAACCAAATAATACACGACTGTGCAAGAGGTAATAGAATTCTCTCTTGGTGGTGGTTGTTTGTTCAGTTCAAGAAAGCAGCTTGATTGAAATTATTTTTGGTCGGGGGTCTCCATTCAAGCCGTTCAGGATCCAATGATGTCCATTACAGTCGTAGAACAGTTCCCACGTCCCTGTCAAGGGTTGCTAATAATAGTCAATTGCCTAAGAAATCACAGGGAGCCTTTGTGTTACACATTGCTTATGATTTGGTTAGATGCATGGAGTACTACAACCCGCTCAGTTCACAGGGAAAAACCCCCAAAACCTACATTATCTAGAATGGGATACATACAACTGCATTATTCTAAGCAACCAATACTCATTTTAGCAAGGCTTTTCACACAAAAAAGCCTTCCATCTTCTCTGGGAAAAGACAGAGGTGTATAAACATTAGTATATATATATAAAAAATCTGGGAATTTCACTGTCTCCAGCCATACACGAGCTTTTTGTTATCCTAGCCTACTGGAAAAGAGGTTGGACTTGGAGCTGGGACCCCAGGTTTTAAATCTCATCTTTGCCATGAACTCATTGGGTGACCTTGGGCACGACGCTGTCTCACGACACTAAGTCTCTGCCTCAGTGCCCCTATCTGTAAAACGGGAATAATATCTATTTCCCGGGGTTGTTGGTAAGGCGAACTAGATAAGAGATTGTAAAATGCTAGATCCCGGATGGCCAAGAGGTGGCCTCTGGTGGATCACAAGCTAGTCTCCAGTAGATCATGATGTGGGAAGGGAGACCAGATCCTCAGAGATCACCTCTATGGAGGAGTGCAGGACTGGTGTCCCAGGGAGTGTCCCGGCAAGAGGGATCCTAGCCCGGAGCACTGGAGTCACGTTATTATTATTATTATTATTATTATTATTATTATTATTATTANGATCCTTCAAATGCAAGCTACCCAGACCAAGGCAAAACAGTACATGGAGGCCCTGTTGTCCGTTTTTAGATCCCGAGGAGGCCAGATGATTGCACCGGCAGTTAGGATTTTTAACCAAAAGTGTATTCCCTCTCTGCTGTATGGAGCGCAACTTTGGGCACTGGGGAAATTGGAAAACTTGGGGACATTGCAAACAGGTTTTATTCGTGCCTTACTAGTGTCTGCTCCACCTGGGGCCAGTAGTATGGCTCTTATTATGGAGTGCGAACTTCAATCAATGCAGGAAAGGGTTTGGTCAACCACGATTGGTTTCTGGCTCAGACTGCATTTCGACCTGGCTGCTCCTTTATCACTACTGGCGATTAAAGATAAGTCGCAGAATCTCTGTGTATTAACCTTGGGGTTAAGCCTGGAGCTCCTCTCCCCATTGGGTTATAGTGCTCTCTTATACACATCTAGATGTGTATAAGAGACAGTCACGTGGAGGAGTCCTGGTGGATCACTGGAGATTGATGCTTGGATCAAATGAATCACATGTGCCAAACATTGGGGTACCCCTGTGCTAAATAAATGATTATCCTGAGAGGGAGTGTGGTTGCCGTGTCAGTCCCCCCACCAAGAAACTTACTGAGACAAAGTCATTCAGATTTATTTGCTGTGGTAGAGTGTCCTATGAGGAAAGAAAGATGGGCGTGGGGAAGGCCAGCGAGGAGGAAGTTACAATAGTTGAGGCGTGCGATGACTAGGGCGTGGATGAGAGTTGTGGCAGAGGAGACAGACAGAAAAGGGCGGATCTTGGCAATGTTGTGGAGGGAGAAGCGGCAGGATTTGGCCACGGAGTCAATATAGGGTTTGAAGATAAGGTGCAAGTCGAAGATGAAGCCCAAGCTGCGGGCTTGGGGGACAGGGAGGATGGAGACCCTGTCAATGGCAATTGACAGGGAAGAGAGAGAGAAAGGATTGGGAGGGAAGAAAAGGAGTTCAGTTTTCACTATGTTCAGTTTGAGTTGGTGTTGAAACATCCAGGTGGAGATATCGGAGAGGCAGTTGGTGAGACGAGCTTGAACAGGGAAGGAGAGGGAAGGAGTGGAGAGAGAGAGTTGAATGTCATCCGCGTATAGGTGGTATTGGAAACTGTGGGAAGCAATGAGTTTGCCTAGGGATTGGGTGTAGTTAGAGACGAGGAGAGGGCCAAGGACAGAGCCTTGGGGAACCTCGACCGAGAGGGGTAGGGAGGAATTAGGAAACTCTGCTGCCAGGATCATCCACCTAGCCGTCGCTTTGACCACGTGCAGCCTCTCCTCTCTTCACTGGCTCCCTGTTCCTGAGCGTATTCTGCACAAGCTCCTCGTCTTCACCTACAAAGCCCTTCACAACTTCACTCCCCCCTACCTCTCTGCCCTGATCTCCCTCCAAACCCCTGCTCGAGCACTCCGCTCCTCTTCCATCCCCTCCCTCACCCTCCCACGCCTCCCCTGCTCTCCCAACCACCTGCCTCTCTTCTCCCTCGCTGCCCCGCACGCCTGGAACTCCCTCCCTGTCCTCGTCAGCCTTGCCCCCACCCTCCACACCTTCAGGTCCCTCCTCAAAACCCACCTCTTCCGCTCCGCCCTTCCTAACTCCTGCTAAGCATCCCCACCCAGGTTTATCCCCCACCTGTAATCTGCAAACTCCCAGCTGACTGAAACCAAGCCAAGAACATGTACCTGAGCTCTCGTATCCTCATGAATGTTGCATCCCTTGTCTCTCCCTCTGTTCCCCCTTCCCTGTCTCCCCTTCCCCTGTCTTTAGATTGTAAAACCTCGGGCAGGGACTGTGTCTATTTTATTCTTTGTAAAGCACTGGGTACATCGCTGGCGCTATATAAATGCTTATTATAATAATAATAATAATACCAAAATCTCAAACCCCTCTAACTAAGATGATACAGCAACCCAGTTTCTAAGCTTCCATCCTGTTCTCCCATCAGGCTCTTCCCAGTACTTCGGCTAGCTGCCAAACTCCTTCTCTAGGCATGGATTGACCTTAAAGCAGAGTCTTCTGTGCTTACATCTCCAGAAGGGGCGTAGCCTGGGGAAGTAGCCAACTCCATTAAAGGGACAGTTCTCCCTACAGCTACTTAGGGCCAACTGTCACATTGGTCCCACTTGTGTTGGTAAGAGTAAGCAAGCTTTTGGGGCTGCACAAAACCCTTCCTCAGCTTGAAGCGCCCTGTGTGGTCTGAGAACTTGCCTGCTCTCAAGCAACACAAGTCGGTCCAATAAAAGAAATAATCTGAGCTGCTTTTTGCCCATCTGCGTCCATTTTGGGACCAATATGGCAGCCACCTTCTTTCCTTAGTACTGGGGTGCATCATTCTTAGCCAGATGAGAACAGCTTGAAGCCAGCAAAATGAAATCCGCACCCCGTTGAGAGAGCACTTTGACAACTCTCTTTCAGACATGATCCTGGATCAGCAAGAGGACTCCAGTGAGTTTGACGAAAGCGTCCGGGTGAAGGTGCGGGAAGCCCTTATGAAGAAGCATCACCATCCGAACGAGAAGAAGAGGAACAACCTCCTCCCCCTCGTCCGATCATTCGCTGACGTTGGTCAGAAGAAGTCGGATCCTCCGTCCATGGAAAAAACAGGTGAGGGATGCTGATGGGTTGTGGGTGAGGCCTTGCAGAAGTTGTGTTCAGGGGCACTGACAGAATTTACTTAAAGGAGGGTGTCAAGGGCCAGTGTGGTGTAGCGGATAAGGTGCTGGTCTTGGACCTGGGAGACCAGGGTTAGAATCTCACCCTAGACAATGAATTCACTGGATGATCTTGGGCAAATCACAACCTCTCAGCTTCAGTTTTTCCCATCTCTAAAATGGGAATGCTGTGAACACCTAGCTGTGCTATAGAAATGATTAGCGGGAGTAGTAGAGACAGCCCCTTCACCATATCCCTCCGCAACATGACCATGGCCTCATCAAGCGTCCTAGTATCGTGCTTCCAAAGGGGCGGGCCTGTCCCTCCTCTTTGACATGACCATGGTTTATCGTACGTCCAACGTAAGAGCTTTGCTGGGGCAGTGTGGAACTCCCTCCCCCCCAGACGTCCGTCTCAGTTCCTCCCTCCTTGCCTTCAGAAAGCAGTTTTTGTTTCCACGATCCACTGCTGGTTCCCCTCTTCATGTGTTTTTTTGTTTTTTTTCCCCCTCCCCTTTTGACCGTTCCCCCTTACATGGTTTTAAACTGATTTTATATCTGGTGTTTTATTGTATCTAAACCGTTGTACCGTGTTCAGAGGGCCATTTGGTAGAGAGATGCTGTATAAATAAAAATATAATTAAGAAATATTATTTGCTGCTGGGCAATGGAATACGTTGCCTGGGGAGGCTGGTGAGATCCAAGGAAGGATGGATTCAGAACCCAGCTGGATGAGCATCTGTCTGTAACGTTGTAGGCCAGGGGTGAGGAACCGTTTCCCTCCCAGAGGCCACTTTGAAAATTTAGTATCGGCTCCAAGGGCCGCATAGAATTTGGGAATGGGGATATTTAAGAGTTGCACTTAGAAAGAGGAGGGTCCATATCATGGACCTGTGCCTCTCTCCTTGACTGTGTGCCCTCCTCTCTGCTCCCTTCTGAGCTCAGTCTTCCGGTGCTTAGGAGTAGGAACTGGATCCAGGGGCCAGGAATGGAAACCAGGCCAAATAATGATGAGTTATGGGCTGCATTTGTCCCCTGGGCTTTGAGGTTCCCCATCTCTGTTGTAGGCAGAGGACATCCTGTCATGTAACAGGGGGCTGGACTAGATGTCTCTTGAAGGACCCAAATTCCTGTTGGGTGCTTCGCTGACCCTTGCACCTTGGAAGATCATGGCACCCTCCTGGAAGAGAGACATGACCTTGAGAGAAGGATCGTTTTTGTAAAGCACCTCGGGAGCTATTTGTGTGTCTGACCTCATGTCCTTTTATCTAAGTGGCAGGCAACTGACACAGTATATAACCACTCCATCCACAGGCGATACTGATTACTGTGTATGACATGTGCCGGCCCCCCTCTCCCGTGTGTGAGGCAGAAGGAACCTCCTCCCTTTCCTTTTTTTGATTTGACTTTTAGCTTTCTTTCCTGTGACAAGAAGGTACCACATTTTCGAGTACCGTTTTGGGTATCCAAATTGGAACCTGAATGCTGTCTGAGTACTTTGAAAAACCCAAAATTTTGTTTAGTTTTTTTTTTCGAGGACCCAAAATTACCCCTGAAATAATTCTCAGAATCTGGGATGAAAATTGGGACAAAATCCAGGACAAAATGAAATTGGTATTTTGGTATACTATATGTCAATATTTTGGTATACTGGTTGTTGGCAGTTTGGTATATTGGTTGTCGGTATTCCGGTTACCTGATTGAAAATCACTTTGGGTGTCAAAAATCACCTGAAATATTTGGTTCGATTTGGGTAACAGAAATTTAACAGGTCTACTTGTTTTTTGTGGATACCAGGGACCCTAGGGCACCAGCTCAGGGCCTGGTCCTTTATAGTGAACCTAGCAGGAAGATAGGAACCCTCTTGTAGCCAAAAAATTTTTTACCACCTCACATTGAGCATCGTTCCCTCTTAGGAACCCAAGCTCCATTAGCTCAAGTATCGGTTGCATGGAGTGACTTGTTTCTCATTTGCTTTTAGGAGGGAACACGCTGTCTCCTCACCCTCCTCCACCTACCTTAGAAGTGAAGAACGGAACCAGTCATGAAACTGCACCTATGGACTTGAGCAAGGTGAGATGTATACAGCTGCAGTGGGGGAACCTGTTCCCATGGCCCCCTGTGTTCACAGAATTCCCCTTCATTGCTCCCAGTGGGGAAGACACAGTGAATGTGGGCCCCTGGCTTTTCTCTCCTGTGGCTCACTTTGGAACCTTTTCCCTTCCACTTTGAAACTTAGCACAAGCTCCAAGGGCCTCATAGAAGCTGGGGTAGGAGGGTGGGGTGCTTAAAGGGTGCACTCAAGAAAAGGAGGGTCCAGATCATGGCTCCTGTGCCATGGATCTGTCCCCTAACCAAGGCAGTAGGGAGGCCAGGGTTGCTAGGGCAGTGGGGGGAACAGGAAAGCCGGGAGTAGACAGGACAGAGTGAAACGAGGGGTTTCCAGGGAAAGGAGTCTTGTGGAAATTGCTGGGGTCGCTGGGGCAGGGAGGTAATGAAGTTGGGGTCACCATGACAGCAGGTAGTAGGGAGGCCAGGGCTGGGAGGCTGCCAAGCAGAGGGTCACCAGGGCTGTGAGGGGGGGCATTGCTAGGGGCAGAGGGCAAGCTGAGCGCAGGGTGATGATGCATGCTGGGGTGAGGAGGCTGGGCCTGGCAGGCTCCCCTGGTTGCTCTGCAGGTGTTGAGCTTGGCCACCTAGTGTCTCGGCACACTTCAGTCAGCCAGGCTCCACCCCCTGTTAATTAAGCCCCGCCTTCCCACAAACAGTGGACAGTTCATGGGGGGCACTGCACCAGTTGTGTATGCAGTGCATGCAGCCCCCTGACTGCCCCTATCCTAGCTACGCCCCTGGATGTGGCCCTCGGAGAGGTCCCTCATCCAGCCATCCCGTGTGGCAATCTCCAGTCATGTGGAGAATAGCACTAAGTTTAAAGGCCCTGTTCTGAGGGTTTTGGTTTGGAGATGAACATGGGAAACGCCGCCATTGTGACTGATTTGGAGAAAACAACCCATCCTTTGGAATTAGGCAGAACTTCATTTCATGAAGAAAATCCCCACGGGAGCCGAAGCCTCCAACGTCCTTGTGGGAGAACTGAACTTCCTCCCTCGGCCCATTGTGGCATTCGTGCGCCTGACACCGGCTGTTCTCCTCTCGGGGATGACTGAAGTCCCCATCCCGACAAGGTAATGGCCGAGGAAGGGAAGCCAAACGGCTAGCACCCAGACAGATGGGGTTGGATTGTGTTGGCTTCCGGGGGAAGCTGGGCTGGTTGGGAAGGAGGGTTGCCAGCCACCTCAATGCTTTTCACTGAGATGGTCCAGGAACTGGCTTGTCTTTACCCTGAGCTCGGATGGCCAAATATCTGGAATCCGAAGTCCTAAATGGGCACCACAAGCTGCACTTATAGCATCCCCATATGTATGCACCCTGCCCCTTCCCCCTAGCCCCACACCCAACCCTTTTCTCCACCTCCCCATCTAACCCACAATCGGTCCTTACTCTCGTCTATTCCGCACTCCTAGGCACATGATGCACCTACCTTGTGCTCCATTTCCATACCCACACCCTTGCCACCATCTACCCTATACTCTTTCCCCCTTCTTGTTGGAATTTTGAAGACACTAAACTTTAAAGCCAAAGGAAAAGGAGTGGTCCTGGAAGGGAGGGAAGCCATTCAGTCTCATCTCCAAAACTTGGGGGGAACAGGACTATGGATGCCCTGTCCTCTTCAAAAGTGGGCTGTGAACAAGAACCTATTGTTGGGTTGTTTAAAGTTAGTGAAGGTACGTTGTAGGTTTGCCAGATCAAAATTCCAAAAATAAGAGCTGCAGGCTCTGAAATGTTGTGTTCTATGGGGCAGTGGGGTCTGAAATAAGGAAGACCAGCTATGTTCTTTGCGGCTGTGGGGATCTGAAATAAAGGAGACCTGTAATGTTTTATGGGGCTGTGGGGTCTGAAATAAAGGACGTTTCCTTAAAATAAGGGACATATGCCAACCCTAAGGTTCTGGTATACATTTCCCATTCAGTCTATTTCTTCTTGATAATTTAGAACCTTTAACTAATATAGGAAATTTCTTCTCTTCCCCCGTTCTCCGCCTATTATACCCAGGTTCTTGTTTATCTTGCTGGGGCCGGCTGGGAAAGCCCAGCAGTACCATGAGATTGGCAGGTCAATGGCTACCCTCATGACTGACGAGGTAGGGTGCCAAATCTCGTCTCTTGTTGCTTTCATTTCCTTGTTTTCCATCCCCTCCCACCTTAATTTATTTGCCCTGACTCCTCCACGCAAGAGCATGGATTCCAGACCAGTGTCTGTGGACTTGTAGATCAAAACAAGAACAAGAGGAGGAGGTGCGTCTAGTCATGGGGAGTGATGTGCCTAAAAGCTTGGGAATGTGAAATTCCTCAGGCAGTTGCCCCAAAGGATGAGAGGAGCCAGCGGAGGGAGTAGAAGAGAGATTGAACCTGATCCATAATGGGTGGGAGGCGAGTTGGATAATCTTGGCAGCTTAGGAGAAGGTACCATGAATCTGTACCAGTTACTGGCTGTCTCACGGCCTCCTGATTTGGGCACCCAAGGTCCCAAATGTCCTGGAATGTCCACTTCTGGTCCTAATTTTTTGACTGTCTATCCCAATTTTATTTTATTTATGCCGCCCTTTCCTGGAGGCTTGGGATAGCTCACAGGTCATTAAAACCAATTCAAAAAATCAACAACCCTAACCCCCTTCAACCCTTCCACAGCCTCCTGAAACACCACCTCCCCATTCCCCCTACTCAGCCCCCCATAGCCCAACCCCAAAACCATCTCAATCTCCTATCCCTGCCCACCAAATGCCTTTTCAAACAGAAAAGTCTTACACCATCTCTGGAAGACACCCAGGTCTGGGTTCAAATGAACCTCCAGGGGGCGGGAGTTCCGTAACGGGGCAGCAACCAAGAACGCCTCCCTGCGAGCTTCTATTGTATGAACAAGGCTAACGGACAGTACCCACAGGGAGGCGCTCCTGGCTGATCGCGTGGGCCACAATGCAGCATGGAAGGGCAGGCAATCTTTCAGATATTTGAGATCTTTCGGATTTACCAAACGGTAATTGGAAAATCAAAACTTTGATACCGGAAATTACCTATTTTTTTTTTCCAGGTGTCCAGGTTAGAGCTGAAAATGGTCCCTAATTTGGTACCCATGGGTAATATCTGCATTTTCCAGTACTGTACTGATGGGCTACCAGTCGGGTACCCAGATACTGCCCCCCCACCCCCCATAGTAGTTTATGGTACCAATGTTTCAATTCTTCCAGTTACCGATTGCAATGGCCTTCAGGCGGGGGATCCGTTAGTGGAGGACAATGTTAGTGTCAACAATGCCCTTGTCATGGATGGATCATTATCTCTTCCAGACTGGTATCGTGGCACATGTTGGCCCCCAGGAGGGTGTGGAACCAGTTAGGTTGGTTTGCCCCCAAAGGCTTATGGAACCAGAAAGGTTCCGGAATGCTCTAGGGGATGTTCCCTCTGACCTCAATGGCCGCTCACTCGATTACCTTGTAGAATTCTGTGTTGATGGAGGCCATCAATCATGCGGCTCCCAGGCATTTGCTCCCGAATTGCCGGCAACGCAGGTCCGCGTGGTATATGGAGGAGCTGCGGCGGATCAAGTGAAAAGGCGGCAGTTAGAGCAACAGCGGTGTCACTCTCGGACTGAAGTTGACCGATCGCAACATAGAATCTGGTTACATACCTATGCTGTGGCGGTGCCGACAGCAAAGAAGGTTTTCTTTGCTGCCCTCATTGCATCTGCTAAGTCCCGTCTGGCTGAGCTGTTCTGAGTGGTGAGGAGGCTGGTCAGTCCAGCCTCCCTCCGCCTGGATTTAGAGTTATCGAATACTCGCTGTGACTTTTTTGTAGATAAAATCGCTCAAATCCACCATGGCTTTGACGCAGCACTTTTAACAGTGAGCGAGCCAGAGGCAGTTGAAGCCCCATCTTGTCCTGGTTTATGGGATGAATTTCAAGATGTCGCCCTCAGATGTGGGTGATGCTGTTTGAGCCACCTATTGTGAATTAGACCCATACCTGTCCTTGCTGGTTAAGGCCAGCCAGGAGACATTAGGGCCGTTGCTGGCCAGGATAGTCAATGCCTCCCTTAGGGAGGGCAGGGTGCTGGATTGCCTCAAGGAGGTGGTGGTGCGGCTCCTGCTCAAGAAGCCATCATTGGATGTTGATGCCCTGACCAGCTATTGGCCGGTCTTTAATCATTCCTCTTAAGGGAAGGTTATTGAATGGGTGGTGACTCAACAGCTTCAGGAGCATTTGGACCGAGTCAGCTTCCTTGATCCCTCGCAGTCTGGCTTCCGTCCAGGTTATGGCACAGAGACTGAGGTTGTGGCCTTGGTGGACGACATTTCCCAAGAGTTGGACCAGGGTCATTCGACCCTGTTGATTTTGTTAGATCTCTCGGCTGCATTTTATACTGTTGATCACAAGTTGTTGGTGACTCGGCTGCAGAACCGGGCAAGGATCAGAGCGCGGGACCGTTGTTGAATGGTTCTGCTCTTTCCTGGCTGGGAGACCCGAACATGTGGTGCTGGGTGATTATTCATCTTCTCCCCGCGCCTCACGTGTGGAGTCCCGCAGGGATCCATCTTATCCCCTCTCCTGTTCAATGTGAATATGCAGCCTTTGGGGGAAGTTGTTAAAGAGTTTGGTGTAAGGTGTCATCAATATGCTGATGACACCCAGCTATATCTCTTGTTTTCCTCAGACCCACGTCCAGTAGTCTCGGTGCTTACCCGATCTCCTGAAGGGGACGGACTGACACGAACACATTACTCCACTGTTCTGTTCTCTGCACTGGTTGCTGATAGTCTTCCGGGCCCAATTCAAGGTGTTGGTGTTGACTTTTAAAGCCCTAAATGGCCTGGGCCCCACCTACCTGCAGGACCGCCTCACCCTCCGGATCCTGAATCGACCTCTGCGGTCAGCCGGGGGCGCCCTCCTTGAGGTCCCCCGGGTTTCCTGGGTGTCAACCATGAGGAGAGCGTTCACTGTGGCTGTGGAACTCCCTCCTGTTGGAGGTCCGCCTGGCTGCTGACCAGACTGTAGACCGTGTAAGACCTGGCTGTTCCGTCAGGCCTTTACCGAGGGAGATGGGATGGGTTGGACTAGGGAGGTTTTGTTACTGGGTTATTTTAACTTTGGGGTTATTAGTGTTGTGTTTAATGTATTTTATTTTATTACGTATTTTAAAATGTTGTTAGCCACCCCGAGATGCTTATAGCAGAAGGTGGGAGCATATAAATTTAATTAATAATAATAATAAATTGGGATGGAAATCCCAAAAAGTTGGACCAGAAAGAAGTTGACATTACAGGACATATAGGACATTTGGTACCTGAATCAGGTTGAAATTGGGTATCGATTCGTACCTGAAATATTCAAGTCAATTCGAGTACCGGAAATTCGGTGGTTAGCCCCATTTCTGCAGGTATTCATTTCAGCTCTGTCTCCTACCTGTAGATTTTCCATGACGTCGCTTACAAAGCAAAGGATCGTAGCGACCTGTTAGCTGGGATTGATGAATTTCTGGACCAGGTGACCGTATTGCCGCCCGGAGAATGGGATCCGTCGATTAGAATCGAGCCTCCGAAAAATGTCCCTTCCCAGGTGAGTCTTGTTTTTCTTCTCTAGAAGGAACAGATTGTCCAATGAGGATGGAAGCACAAGGGCATGCAGGAATCCAAGGGTGGGGATTCCCAATTCACTGAAGCCCCCATCCCCACTTCCTCCTCTGCTTCCCCCCTCTTCCACAATGCCTCCCATGTCCGATGTCAGGAACCCAGGCTAAAGGGGGCAGAGGAGAGAGACCAGGCAGTAGTGGTTTTGCTGTCGGTGGTTAATCAGACAAGTTTGTGGATAGCTATCCGCATACCTGTTGGATTAACCAAGTCTGGCCTTGTTGTGGGGCCCACGGCAAAGATAAAATATGGGACTCTGGTGACTCCACCTGTGACCCTGCTCCCTCAGGGGCACTCTCCACAGGGGCCTAGAAGTGATTGTGTTCGGGGCTCTGCTGGGAGGGAGTGGGTCACACCCCCTGCCTTGGGGAAAGTGGGGGCCAGTGATGTGGCTCCCCAGAAGTAGAAAAAATGGTTGGGTCCAGGGCATCACCCTGTGGTAAAGCCATACCTGGGATTAACTGGTGGATAGCAGAATGGTTACCCAGTTAACTAGTGGTAAGGGGACAGGTGGTTGGTTGGTTGACAGATAGCAGCATGAGGTGTTTTTTTTTGTGGGGTGGCATGAGCAGGGCAGTGGTGGCAGATGAGCTGGTGGTGCTGGTAGTGGAGTGACTCTTCTAAACAACCAAGGCCTGTTGAGGCCTAGGCACAACTCCCTGGGCGCACAAATACAGGAACCCAGTAATTGGCTCATGTGCATGGGGTTGGCTTGCCTAGGTCCCAACAGGCCCAAGCCGCTCTGCTCCTGCCACCCACCGCCTGCTCACTGCTGCCAGCAGCAGATAGGGTATCTCTTCATGGCGGTTTGGCTACTGCCAATCCACTGGATATAGTTATCCACCTAGATAACTGTTTCACCAGCACCCATGCTCTCAGGGGTGGGGCAGAGTAGTGACCGTGTCAGAGCTCAGAGTGTGTGTGTCGGTCGCCAGGTTGTCAATCCAGGAAGGAGGCGTGAAGTTGGGAGCAGCAAAGACTCAGGCATAGGTAGGAGGAGAGCAGACTAGTAAGGTACTGGTAGGCTGAGTCTCTGCCTTGACATTCCAGACTAAGAGATGACCTGGCCCCAGGAAGTAAATATAGGATCCCTTAGCCAATTGGGAGGCAGGATCCTGCTGGCCAAGGCAAGGCAGGTCCCAGTGGGGGAGTTGGCTTACCATGCTCCAGAACTACAGGCCCTCAAGCTTCCAGGATGATTGTATGGGAATTGCCATGACTGAAAGCCAAAGGGACCAGGGTTCTGTTGTTGTTATTATTTATTATAAACATTTATATAGCGTCAGTAGTATGACCTGGTGCTATAGAGAACATAGAAATAGACGTGGTCCCTGCCTGTGGCTTACAATCGACTTGTTAGCACCAAGACTTGACTCCTGGCTTTAGAGATTCTGACAGTTATATGCCGTAGTCTCTGGGTCTCAGGTTGCTGTGAGGGCAAAGGTATTAAAGACTTTGGTTGAAAACTAACTTGATGGCGCTAGGGTTGCCACCACTTCTCCAGGGTTGGACTGCCACCATGGCCGGAAGTCAGCCGGGCCCCCGAACTAATGTGACAGGAGGACCAGTCATCAGGGAGGGTAGGAAGATGCATTGACGTGTCCGCCCATCCCTGCCCCTGTGCTGCGTCCAGTGGCATGCCCCTTCCAGTGGGCAGCTGGTGCCAGGAGGAACTCTGGACTGGGGTGAGTAAAGTGGGCTTTCAGACGTGAAAACCTGATTTACCCCCAGTTTGGTGGCCAGATCCCGGCCGTGGTGGTGGCTAGCAGGAGCTGTGACTCGGGGATTTCCCCGAGTCGCAGCCTGGCTAGCTGCCACCTCGTCCAGGGTCTATCCCATTCAAACCTCGGGAGGCTGCCTCTTGGCTGCAAACTAACGTGGCGGTCCCCCCCGTGCCAAAGTGGCATAAAGTGGGCCACTGTCACATTTGAAAGCACCCTGTGTTTGGCAAAAAGGGCCAGATTAGTAACAGATCAAACTGGAAGTCATCAAGTCAAATTAACTAAGGGTGCAAGTCTCTCTCTCTCTCTCTCTCTCTTTGTGACCCTGGGATAGAAGCAAACAACAATTAAAAAATATATATATATTTTTCTGCCTATAGCACCAGCAATGTCCCCGACATGGAACAGTTATGACTAGAGACCAGTCCCTGCCCTGAGGGGCTTACAATCTGCGATGGACAAGGGAAGTGAGGGACAAGAGAGAACAGAACATAGGGAGAGACAGGGAGACATTCACAAAACTGAAAAGTTGCAGGTGCATGGGCTGAGCGTAGGTGTAAAGGCAGGGAGGGGGACTCTGAAGGAGGAGACCATCAGTGAGCAACCTATGAGGTCGAAGAGGAACTAAATGGGAGGTGGGGAACCTCAGTCCCAGGGGCCAAATGTGGCCCACGACTCATTTTTATGTGACCCCTTTCCCGTTCCTGGATCCAGTTCCAACTAGGACTGAAGCTTTATCTTGTTTTCCCCTCAATTTGTGTTGCGAATCAAGCTTCTCGGCTCAATTTCCTTGAGAATCTGAAAAACACCCCAGTTCTCAACCTTTTCTCGATCGAGATTTGTGCTGCATCCTGCACTGAGTTGTCTGTCTGTCTGTCTGTGGGTGTAGCCACATGAGATGCCTAGGATGGCTACAACGCCTTGGGCAGCCTTAACCCGAGTTGTTTGACCTGAGAGGGGCGGGGTAGAAATACAAATAGAAATAAATGAACCCACCCTTGGCAGCCAGACCACGCGATGCAGTGCATCGTGTAGCTGGATGCTTCCAGATGTTCCCCCTGCTGCATGGGGATTGTACAAGTGCCAGGTACACCACTGGCGCTATAATAATAATAATATAATAATAAATTACTTAGCAAGATCTTCTCGAGATCTCGCTAAGGGTTCTCGATTCTCACGAGATTCTTGTGAGAATTAAAACAAAACCTTGTTTCAGCCCTAATCCCTATCTCCTCCACCCCCTGCCCCCCTGCTGAAAAACTGAGCTCGGTGGAAGGGAGCAGAGAGGAGGGCATGCACACAAGGAGAGGGGACCGACCCATGATCTGGACTGTCCACTTCCTGAGCGCACTCCCCACTAACTTCTATGTGGCTCTTGAAGCTTTTCAAAGTGGACCATGGGAAGGAAAAGTTTCCCCACCCCTAATCTATGCCATGGATCTGCCCCCTGTCCTTGAGAACATAGTCCATGCCAGAATGGGTCAGACCAGTGGTCCATCATCTGGCCCAGCATCCTGTCTCTGACAGTGGCCATGGCCAGTCTCAGCTGTTTGGGGGCTACCTTCATCTTTGCAGCCTTCCTGCCAAGCTCACTCTCAGTGCTTGGGTTGGATTTATGGGCCAGATCCAAGAAGCAGAAAGGGGCCAGATTTGGTTCATGGGCCTGAGACTTCCCACCCCTGAGCTAGGGAATAATCTCTGTTATATTTTCCCCTCCCCCATTTTGTTTTTTTAAAGGATAAAAGGAAAATGCCAGGGATGCCTGGGGTCCCCAATGGAAATGGTTTCCATGTCGAACCAGAAGAACACAGCGGGCCTGAGCTTCAGAGAACGGGAAGGTGAGTTTGACCAGGCATAATATTTGCCTCCCTCCTGCCAGCTGGGATTGAGTTCCAGCCGAGAAGGGGGTACAGGATCAGGTCTGTCATTACCAGTGTGGTGTGATGGCTAAGTGCGTGGTACTTGGACTGGGAGGTAGCCCGGTTCAAGTCTCACCTTAGCCAGAAACTCACTGGGTGACCTTGGGCCAGTCACAATGTTCTCTCAGCCTAACCTACCTCACAGGGTTGTTGTGAAGATTAAAGGTTGTGTATGTTAGTTTTATGTAAAGCGCTCTGACTGCCATGGCAGGAAGGGCTATATAAATTTATTATTATTCCACCTCTAGATTCTTCCCCCATGTTGAGACTTTGGCTGCTTCCATACAATATCAGGAGTGGGGTGGAATGAGTAATTTGGGAGTTGTGATTTACCCTCTCTGATAGCCCCAGAACTATGGGACATGCCATGAAACTAACCGGCAGTAGACTGAAAACCAAAAAATTTCAGCGAGTGCTGCTTCCGCTGAACGTGGGGCATTCGCCGAGATTCACGCGACACGGAAAACTTACTGGCGTTCCTGCTGTTTTCGCCATTTCCCAATACTTTTTGCACATTGAACGGGGCTGTCACAAGCCAGTCCCAAGCCCTGTCGGTTCCCCTTGTGCACCCCGGGGGGCTATGGAGTTTGAAGTGTGCCAGCTAAGCACTGGGGATATGCTGGGAATTGCCAAAAGTGGTGTAAAGCTGCTGTAAATTTCCTGGGAAATGGTGAGAGAGTCCCCAAAAGTGGTGATAAAGGTCCCATAAAGTGACACGAGTGACAAAAATGGTGGATGCGTGGAATCACCGAAAACTGACAAAGTACTGATGGACACTCGCAGCACTTGAGAAATGTTGCTATTTCCCTTCGGCACGGGAACACTTGCTTTCACCTCAGCCTTAGTGTGGAGTGAAAAACCAAAAACCAAAAAACCCCTTTCTTTTACTGGTTTTAAATCTACTGCCAGCTAATTTCATGGACATTAGGGGAAACTGGCGAGACCAAAACCCCATGATTTTTAAAGCTGGGTTTGTGTAGTTACACACACGGGATAATTGTACCCATGACCTTTAAAATGCCTTTGCAAACTTTAAAAAAAAACAAAAAACTCTGGACAAATGGGAAACAGGCCAGGAGGGGTGTTTGTCTCTCAAGAACCTGCTCTGAGTTTTTTTTAAATTTTTTTTTGCTTCGTTCTTTCTCCGCTTCCAATGCTGCTTTCCGTTTGCAGGTTTTTTGGTGGTTTGATCTTGGATGTGAAGCGGAAAGCTCCATGGTACTGGAGTGACTACCGGGACGCGCTCAGCTTGCAATGTCTGGCTTCCTTCCTCTTCCTCTACTGTGCCTGCATGTCTCCTGTGATCACCTTCGGAGGCCTGCTCGGGGAAGCCACCGAGGGACAAATAGTAAGAGTGCTTCTCCCCAATGCATAATGAATGATTTCCAGGAATGCATGCTGCTGAGTCAGAGAAGATGAAGAATGGCAGGGCTTAATTCTGCTGATGCTGTTCTGGGGTTGGAACGGATGCATTTTTAGATCTTGGGGGGCTAAATTGGTGGCCTGATTTGGAACTAGCGTCAGCGACCGAGACCCACGGGGCTTTCCTCTTTGGCGCTAGACTGATTGGGCCCTCGGATTCGTCATTCGGATCAAAGAAACTTTCCAGGTGGCTCTGTTTAAGAAGGACAACCTGGAGGTGTTAGGTTTTGTTAGGTGTTGGGTTTCGTAAAGGAAAACATTTTGTTCCTGTCTTTTCATTTTATTTTTTCATTTATTTTTATTAAAATAAAATAAAAATAATGGTGCGTCCACAAAACGGCTGCTGGATCATTCGCCGCATGCTCAGCCCTTTCCCGAAATAGCACCAGCAGGTTTGGCGCCATTTTTAAAAAAAAGGGCAGCCCATCTGCACATGTGCAAAATGGATGCTACGCGTGTGCAGACGGGCTGCCCTTTCCCCATTTTGGGAAAGAGATCATGTGTGCACAACAACCCCAGCGGCCATTTGCGCATGCATCGTTTAAAAATATATTCTTATTTTTAATTTTGGTAACGAAAACAGATCCTTATTTTCTTCTTCGTTTTCATCCATTTCCGTTACCCTGGCCTGTCGTTTTCGTTGTTTTATTACTAAAACGGAACAGGTCAGTTGTTTACTAATTAAACAAAATGAAAATGAATTGCACGCCCCTATGAACTGTTCCCTGGTGGCTCACCTGGCAAGGTATTTGTCTCCGAGTCAGCAAACTGGCTTGGGTTCAAGTCCTGGAGACATCAGGCTGGACTTAAATAGAGCAGTGACTTCCTTGGTCTTACATTTGTTCTTGGTCTCCCTTTTTTTTAACCCGCAGAGTGCAATCGAATCCTTATTTGGAGCCTCCATGACAGGGGTGGTGTATTCCCTCTTTTCTGGACAACCCCTCACCATCTTGGGAAGCACCGGGCCTGTCCTGGTGTTTGAGAAGATTTTGTTCAAGTTCTGCAAGTAAGCATGGCAGATGCAGGGGCCCTGTGAATTCTTGGCTACTCCAACGGTAGCCATTTTGGCAAAATTTTGTGATATAATTTGGCCAAATACAGTTACACCCTGAGGGGAGGAAGGAGCACTGTGAGTTAGTTAATGGGCGGCCAGCACTTCACCTGACCTCTAGGCAATGGGGAGCTGGCACTGTTAGCTGCTGGTGTATTTCCTGGGGCCGTGTGCCACTGATGTGGAAGAAGAGCACCCCACAACCTCCCCCTCTACAAGGTGGGGGTGGGGGAGACCCCCCAATCCGATAGGTCCATGTGGAATTTTCTGAAGTTTTCTATTTTGTTGTTGTTGAAAGATGTTTAGACTAGATGGCATGGCATGCTGGGAAATTCATTTGCCTGCCAACATTGCCTAATTGGTCAAATGTACTTCATTTGCATCATTGATTTGGCTTGCTGAATACAGCTTTTTCTCCTCAAGGAATTTTGTCAGGATGGCAGAAGGGAGGAGAAGGTGCAAATATGGATCTAGGCCAGGGTGTGGACGACTTTCCCTCCCAGGGGCCACTTTGAAAATTAGTACCATCTCCGAGGGCTGCCGAGAAGGTGGGGCTTAGGAGCCTTTAAGGGGTGCACTTAGGACAAAGAGGGCCCAGACCAGAGATCTGTGAAAGGATCTGTCCTCCACATTCCATGCGTGCATGCCCTCATCTCTGCTCCCTTATCCTGAGATCGGTCCTTCAGTTTTTGGGGATAGGAACTGCATCCAGGGGCCAAATGAAAACTAGCTGTGGGCCGCATTTGATTCCCCACCTGTAATCTATGCCATGGATCCATCCTCAGCTCTTGCCTTACCCACACATCCCAAACAGGTACTGGATATAACCCCTGATAGCACCCACCGAAATCAATGGCAAGTCTCCCATTGGCATTAATGGGTGAGGACTAGTGCTGAAACTTGGTATTTGAAATTACGGTGGTTGTCTTTTTACCGAGTATCTTGGTATTCGACTTGGTTTTATTGAGTAACCGAGGAATTGGTCCCGTAGTTGATACTCGGGTAAATCCTTGGATGGGCAACATACGGGGCTTTTCCTGGCCCTATATAAGTGAACTCTGTACTCAGAAAGTATTTGGTTTTATTTTACGGAGTATCGAGTATTCGGCCAAGTTACCAAGGACCAGCCAAACACTTGGAGCCAATCCTTGGAAACTTGGAAATACACATGATTTTTTTTAATTTTTTTTTTTTACTATTTGGTGCAGCCCTAGTGAGGTCCCTAAATATGTGTTTTTCATGCTTGGATCCATCTTCTTTCTCATTGTGTCTTGTTTCCCTTCTTCCAGAGACTACACTCTTTCGTATCTCTCCCTGCGAACCTGCATCGGCTTGTGGACGTCCTTCCTGTGTATCATCCTTGTGGCGACAGATGCCAGTTCCTTGGTTCGCTATATCACCCGCTTTACGGAGGAAGCCTTCGCTGCCTTGATCTGTCTTATTTTCATCTATGAAGCTCTTGAGAAATTGATTAGCCTAGGCGAGACTTACCCCATCCACACAGGCAGCCAGCTGAACCACCTGACGCTGTACTAGTGAGTTTGTCTTTTTCTTGGAAGAGACAACTGAGAGAGAGGATGTGAGAGTAGTCCGTAAAATCACAAAACTCTGCACAGAAAGTGAACAGTCAATGAGAATCAAGAAAAAAATGAGAACCGAGAAATAACCCCGATGTTGACAATTTTTCTCATTGAGATTCTTTTCTCGACTTAATCCCTCCCACACCGTGCATGCACAGCCCTTTTTCAAAGTGACACCAGCAGCGTCACTGTCCTTTTGGAAAAGGGGAGATATTCGGCGCATGTGTGGTGGCCATTTTGTGCATATGATAACAGCTGTTCCTTTTGGAAAAGCCCTGAATGGCCCGATGGCTGTTTTTGCGCATGTATAGGTGGTGGTTTTTTAGCGAGAATCTCAAAAAGTTAGCGACATCCCAGCGAGAGCAGATGGATTCTTGCTTCAGCCCTACTCATAATACTAGAAGTTGGTATTGGTCGATCCCGGTTCTGCAGAAACTTTCTGCAAAATTTAAACGGTGCTTGGAATTCTGATAGAATGATTTGCACACGCACAAAATGGGCACGGCTATGTAGCATGCAAACAAAATAACGTCCCTGCCATACGGCCGCCGCCATTTTGTTCTATGGCAGACACCATTTTGATAGTGGTATTTTGCATGTGCATAAATTAGACCAAATATTTTTGATCCATTCCAGCAAAACGGAAAAGAAAAATTCACCATTTTGCGCATGCGTGTTTTGTCTTTCTAAGCAAGACTCTCACGAAAACCAAAATTAATTCTCGTTTCATCCCTAACTATTGCATACTCAAGCTCATGGACATAACCCTGTCTCTCCCTAAATTCTCTTCTTCCTTGTCTCCCTTCCTTGGTTCATCCTAGATTGTAAGTCCCTTGGGGCAGAGACCTGTCTCTAATGTTGGCTGTTCAGCACCAGGCACATTGCTGGCACTATATAAAACCAATAATAACAGTAATCTTGCTTCTTTCTTAGCTGCAGATGCACTGAGCCCACCAACCCCAGCAATCAAACTCTAGAGTACTGGAAGAACAATGAAATTGTCCCTTCTATGGTTCCATGGGCGAACCTGACTGTCAAAGTAAGTCCTCCAGCACCTGCATCCTCCACGCATCTTGCTTTAGGCTGCCTTCTCACAGCATGCTATAAGGGAGCGACCCACCGCTGTTTAGTGCAGGCTGTAGTGGTCCTGAACAGCAGTACAAGTGCAGTTAAAGTGAAGGGGGCTTAAACAGCCGGAGAATAATACTGAAAATCAGAGCTGAAGCCGTGTCAGCATCCCCGGGCGGCGATCGGGCTGGGGGAGGGCCCGGACGCACATAGCTCGCCACCCGGCTCCTCCCACAGTGGGACGTACGAAGGCCCCCTTGGACACAAGGGCCCTGGCGAACCCCGAAACCCCGCCCCAACAACAAACCTTCGAGACTTCTCCGCCGCTGGGGGACACAGAGGAGCCCGGCGCTTCCACGGCAGCAGAGGGGTCAGGCCAGACGGCCGTGTGGCGCTCCGCAAGGTTGCGGGCATGCCAGGGGGCTGGGCAAGTAGCTTAAAACTCCAGCGCTGGGCTGAAAACCACGCTGGTAATCACTAATCCGAGTGATGAGAAGCTGGCCCCGCTGCGAAAGCTAAGTGTACCTTGTGGAGTGTTGACTTTAATTGTTGTTTCCTTAGTGTCTGTTAGTAGTAAGCGTGTGTTCCTTGTGTTCCCCCCCCCAACCGTGTGTGTGCCTGGTGGTGTGAGCCCCTCCCTCTCCCGTGGGTTGTGTCTTCCCCTTCCCGTGGTGAGCGAGAGTCCTACATCCCTACCACCCTTCTCAGGCCGTTTTCAGACGAGCGCGGCGGTGCCTGCGCTTCTTTCTCAAAAGAGCCGGCGGTCCGTTCTACACGTGATGCTGCCGCCGAAAAAGCGCATGCGCCGGCAATGCGTGGCTATTTCCGGCCACGAAGTGACCGGGTCGGCGATCGAGGCTGGTCATCCGCGGCCGGAAATGGATGCGCATCGCCGGCGCATGTGCTTTTTCGGCGGCAGCGTCACGTGTAGAACGGACCGCCGGTTCTTTTGTAA
The DNA here is from genome assembly GCA_003113815.1 of Sphenodon punctatus. NCBI lineage: Eukaryota > Metazoa > Chordata > Lepidosauria > Sphenodontia > Sphenodontidae > Sphenodon > Sphenodon punctatus. The sequence continues at coordinate 4,385,529 of QEPC01013826.1, forward strand.
AACAAGCGCGGGCGCCGCCGCGCTCATCTAAAAACGGCCTCAGACTTGGTTCCCACTTGCCTGCAGGTTCCCCCCTTCCTCACGGAATTATCCTCCCTCTGTGGACAGTGTCTGTAGTGTGAACGGTGCGTGTGAGGGGACTCCTCTCCTGGGAACTCTGCTCCGCACCCAATGATGATAGGGGCCTGATCTCTTTGAGGTCACAGGGCCATTACACTATCCTGACGGGCATTCTACAGCGGCTGTGCCTTGTGGAGCAGAGAACCGGGGCCCTTCGTCCCTGTCTGCCTGATCCCCATAGCTCCTGGGCTTCCCAGGTCCCCCTTCCCCCCTCCAGCGTGACAAGCGGGTAGCACCCTACCCACAGGCTATACTGACAGCATCCGATAGGTATCCCGAATTCCAAGTCAGGGGCCTGATTACCTGAACATACTGGGTATTATGCATGGCAGGATGGGGCGGTATAGAAATCTAGAAAATAAATAAAATATTAGTGTTGCCAAGTTACCGATTTACTGTTTTACTGATTGGAAGACCAGAAAATTGGTACCAGAAGTTGTAAAATCAGTATCGGAAGTCAGAAAATCAGGCAGCTGTTTGAGTTCTAATGATATCCGACCTGAAGCTACTGGGTTGGGTATCATAATAACAATGGGTAAACCCGTTTTTGCCTGTACTCCTTTCAGCTTTACTTAGAATGGGGATTGGCCCATAAATAAAATATCGACATTCTGAGTATTGTGAATACCTTTTCCCGCTCTTCTGCCCTTGGCTTGACTGACGCTCTGTCCCTGAGGTTTTATGTTCCATAGAGCAGTGATCAGAAAGTACAGGAGCAGTGAACCCTTCTGCACTAGATCAGAGAGCACTTCTGGGACATTGTATGTAGGGATGCTATATGCAGTTGGAGGTACTGTATAGACTTGTAACCCAATAACCCCCAAATCGTCGGACACGAAATCAGATAGATTCCTGGAGGGAATTCTAGATCCATATTACGGATCCATAATTAAATCAATTAAATCAAGAAATAAAACTCCACACATGCGTAAATTGTTTGCCGGACCATTCTGCGCATGTGTGACTTTTTCTAAAATGGCAGCTGCTGCCATCATTTTAAAAAAGGGAAGCCGTACTGCACGTGGGCAAAATGGCCACTGCGCATGTGCACCAGACTGGCTACTCTCTTCTGAAGTAGTGCTGCCATCTTGGAATAGGCTCTGCATGCGCAGAACGGTCCAGCAGCTATTTTACACATGCGCAGTTATATGTTTTTATGTAATAGATTTTTAAACCAAACAGCAGCACCACTATTGTGGTTCGGTAGGACTGATACGGATTCATCCATAGCTGCCTATTAAGAGCAGTTATAGATTGATATGAATCCATCCCTATTGGATACCATTGGTATCTGACTGGATATTGGAAACCGCAGTACCCAGCTGGATATTGAATAGTTCTGGGTCCTTGTTTTAGCTTTAGTCAGGAGTCAAAAGCTCCAGATCCAGGGTTTAATTGGGATGGGGTGGGAAAGGTCGCCAGGGCTCATAGAGCCCCTGGAATGTTCCCAGTAGCAGTGGGCACCCCTAAATGTGGAAGACCAGCAAAAGACCAATATAGAGCAGTTTGGGGTTGGAATTTGGAAACAAAAGCCGGAAAAAAACCTGACTTTCTTGCTTCACCTATGCCGGCCATAGTATAGATTAAATCACAAGAACTCTTGATTGATCCTCAGCTTTAGAGGGGCAGCGTGGCCCAGTGTTGTTGGTTTGCGAGCTGGAGAACAAGGTTTGTTTCCCTTTTACTAACCAACTCTGGGCTGTGAGGTGTGGCTTCCACAACAGTTGGAGTATTGGCTGGCGGCAGGCTTGGGGCCTGGCAATTCCTTTTTTTTTTTTTTTTTTTTGTGCACATTAAGTACTGCCCAGAACCAAAGCTGAATTGTAAGCCAGAAATTAGGAGCAGAGAGCAGAATCAGGAGGTGCGGATTGGGCCAGAGACAGGAGCTGAAGGCAGGAACCAGGATTCTGGTAGCGGCTTTCCTATTTCCTGTTTGCCTTTTTATATAGCCCCAGGTGGCCAATGGAGAACGAGTCAAGGTCAGCTAAAAACCCTTGTTTGTCCATGACCATGACGCTGTGTCATGGGCCTGGCACCCATTTGCAGTGTTGTCCTTCTCAACTTGGTCCCATGGCCTTCTTTCTCCAGGAGTGTCACAAAATGCATGGAGCGTTCACTGGACCCAACTGCGGACACCATGGTCCTTACACCCCCGATGTCCTCTTCTGGTCCTGCATCCTCTTCTTCAGCACCTTCATCCTGTCTGGCTCACTGAAGGAATTTAAAACCAGCCGCTATTTCCCAACCAGGGTAGGTAGATGGTAGCAGCTGAACGTCCATTTTATGGGCTGGGGTGGGGTGGATTAACCATTCTGTTTGTTTGTTTATTTATTTATTTACATTTATTGGCCGCCCCCTCATGCCTACGGCACCTTGGGGTGGCTCAAAACAACTAAAACAATAAAAAAAATACATGAAACAGCAATATAAATAAATAATTTAAAACTACCCCCACCAAACATTCCCCCTCCCTACCTTACCCTCCCACCCTCTCCTCCGAAGGCCTGGGCGAACAGCCAGGTCTTACAGGCTTGACGAAAAGCCATCAGACCTGGGGCCAGGTGAGCTTCCTCCGGGAGGAAGTTCCAAAGCCGCGGCTCGGCCACCGAGAATGCCCTTTCCATCGTGGCCCCCCATTTAACACGGGGGGGCCTCCAGGAAGGCGCCCCCGGCAGACCGCAGGGGCCGCCCTGGGGCGTGGAAGGCGAGGCGGTCCCCAAGGTATGAGGGGCCCAGACCATATAGGGCTTTATTAACCAACACCAACATCTTGAATCTGGCTCGGTGCACTATAGGCAGCCAGTGCAGAGTGTGGAGCACAGGTCTGATATGCTCCCGTCGCCCAGTCCCCGTAAGGAGACGGGCCGCTACATTCTTCACCAGCTGCAGCCTCCAAATCAGAACCAAGGGAAGCCCCACGTAGAGTGCGTTGCAGTAGTCTAGCCTCAAGGTGAGTGGCCAGGTTGGGCCTGGAGATATATGGGTGCAGCCTTTGCACCAGATACAGTTGGTGGAAGGTGGCTTTAGCCACCGCCTCCACCTGCCGATCCAGACGGAGGCCCGGATCCAGCACCGCTCCCAGACTCCGAACCTGCTGGGCTATGGGAGGGCAGACCCCCCACACCAGAGGGGTCGGCACCTCCCTCGCCCTACCCACCACCATCATCTCCGTCTTATCAGGATTGAGCTTCAGTCTGCTCTACCGCATCCAATCCGCCACAGCCTCCAAACATTGGGAAAGCAATGAGTCAGTGGGATCTGGGTCAGTTGAAAATGAGAGGTACAGCTGAGTATCATAAGCATATTGGTGACAACGCACCCCGAACCCTCTCACGATCTCCCCCAGGGGCTGCATATACACATTAAACAAAAGCGGAGACAGAATCGAACCCTATGTAATGCCGCAGGTCAAGGCCCGGGGGCTAGATGTTTCAGCTCCCAGCACCACCCGCTGGCTTCTCTCTCAGAGAAATGAGCGGAACCACCCAAGGACAGTCCCGTCCAGATCGCTCGGGTCTCGCAGCCGTCTTAGCAGCAGCCCATGGTATCAAAAGCGGCCAAGAGATCTAGCAGGATAAAGAATGTAGAACATCCTGTATCCATCTCCTAGCGGAGATCATCCACCATTGCCGTCTCAGTGCCATAGCCAGGGCGGAACCCAGATTGAAAAGGGTCAAGGAAACCTATACGGTCCAGATGCGCCTGGAGCTGCAGAGCCACCGCCCGTTCAATAACCTTCCCTAAAAAGGGAAGATTAGAGACAGGACAGTAACTGACGAGTGCATCCACATCCAGCGAAGGCTTCTTCAGCAGGGGGCGCACCACAGACTCCTTGAGACTGGGCGACATGCAGGCGGAGGGAGGCTGGACCGACCAGCCCCCGCACCACCCAGAACCGCTCGGCTGGACATGACTTTGCAGACGCCATGAGGGCAGCAAAGAACTCCTTCTTTGCCGTCCTCAAAGCCTCAACATAAGACCGCAAATGGGTCCTATGGAGAAGTCGATCAGATTCAGAGCGAGTCCGACACCAGCGTCGCTCTAGTCTCCTGCCTACCCGCTTCATACACCGCAGCCCCTCAGTAAACCTCTGTTGACTGTGCAGAGTGATCATAGAGTCTCTGGTTTGCCATGGTTCCTAGACAAAGTAGCAAAGTGATATCTTTTACTGGACCAGCTCCAGTTGGTGGAGGTATGCGAACTTTCGGACCTCACAGGGTCCTTCATCAGGCTACTCTGGGGTTACTGCCCGAGAAAGGACCCTGTGAGGTCTGAAAGCTCTCATACCTCCACCAACTGAAGCTGGTCTAATAAAAGATATCACTTTACAGATGGGAAGGGGGGAGAGCAGAATGGAGAGGGTAGATCTCGAGCATTCTGTTGGCTAATAGGAGTCTTGAGCGCCCAACAGAATGCAGTAAAGCTGTGCTGAGCCCGTCTCTTCCCTTCAGTTCCCCCCCCCCCCACTTTCCATCTGTTTCCAGCCCCAGACAAGGTCATCACATGGGTAAATATGTGCAAATCAACTACAGTACTCCTCCCTGTTTCCAGATGGGAGGGGGGAACTGAAGGGAAGAGGTGGGTTCAGCACAGCTTTTCAGCATTCTATTGGGTGCTCAGACTCCTCCTAGTCAATAGAATGCTATGATACCAACTGAGCCTGCCCCCTCCCTCCTGCTCTCCCCCTCCCATTCCTGAAAATTTGTCATCGGGAAGCAATGTGGCTTCCTCCTCCCTCCTTTCTTAAATTTCTCCAGGCTGGGAGACCAGCTTGGGTGTGCAGGGTAGCGGAGAGGGAAGCGCAAAATCCCATGAGAATCTGAGTCAGGGTCGAGATGTCTGTGAGATCTCGATCCTGAGTCTCCATTCTCACAAGATTTTCACGAGAATAAAATTTATTTTATTTTCAGCCCTAAAATCTGAGTCTTTAGAGACAGGTATCTTCCCTGAGGGGCTTTACAATCTAGGATGTTTTACATCTTTCAAATTATTCCTTTTTTGGTTTAAATATTAATCTTGGCTCCAGTCAAGGGTGTCCAGTTGAGCTGTCTGCTAAGTTAAGTCTGAGAGCCCTTGTGGTGTAGTGGCTAAGTGTGCAGTACTTGAACTAGGCGGTAGAGGGAGACTCTAGTTCAAGTCTTGCCTTAGCCAGAAACTCACTGGGTGATCTTGGGCCAGCCACAATATTCTCTCAGCCTAACTTCCCTCACAGGGTTGTTGTGAGGATTTAAAAGTTGTGTTAATTAGTTATACAGAAAGTGCCATGGCAGGGGGGTGCTATATAAAAAATATTATTATTAAATAGTCACCACGTGCTCCTGTTGTGGCTGCATGAACTCTCACCTTGTTCTGTTTGTTGCGGAGTTCAGATAACCAAATGCCGCTCTACTTTATCGTATCAGGTGCGCGCCATGATAAGTGACTTTGCCGTCTTCTTCACCATCCTCACGATGGTGCTCCTGGACTTAGTTATCGGAGTCCCCTCCCCAAAGCTACAAGTTCCCAGTGTCTTCAAGGTAATTGCAGGGTCTCTTAAGTACTGTTTTTAAAAAACACACAATCTTTTACAGCAAGGAAACTTGGAAGGCAGCATGTTGTGGAAGGGGACCCCTGAAGTCTGTTGTGAGGTGGGAGTAGGATCAAGGGTTTGGAGACATGGGGACTGAGATTCAGGAATCCTATTATTTCCTAATCTGAGAGGGGGAGTCCAGGGATGAATGCACTCGAGGCACTAGCGTAGGACTTGTGAGTAGGGTTGTAATTGGAATTTCACCGAGGTTCCATTTTTTTAATGGAACTGGGCATTTCGATCAATCCAATTGGAATTTGTATCAGATGACATTCCCATCAGAGTTATGATCAAACCAATTGGGGTGGGGTGGGGTGGCGTAAATCCAGCATTTTGCACAGACGCAAAATGTCTGCTGCCCTACTCTGAAACGGCAGCTGCCGTTTTGGCGAAGTGCCATGGCCGTTTGTGCATCAATCGGAATTCTGATCAAAAAGTAATTTCGGGAGGAAGGTGTAGGGGGTCTATTGGGTTAGGGCATGCGGTGCGGGGGTGCTTGGAAACTAGGATTCTTGGGATCTGCTCCCAGCTCTGGGAGGGAAGTAGGGTCTAGTGTGGTCAAACTGGGAAGACTGGGAACCAGGACTCTTGAGTTCTTACCCTGGCTCTGGATAGGGAGTGGGATCTCATGCAGTGCAGGAAGACTGGGAGTTAGGACTCCTCATTTCTGATAGGAGGTGGGGGTCTGTGTGGGTTCCTGATTTCTATCTCTGGGAGAGGGGTGGGGTCTGTTGGGTTAGAGCACGGAGGCCTGAAGAGACCCAGCAGTCCTCGTGCCATCTCTAAGCAGGGAATGGGCTCTAGTGGATTAGAGCTGGGTAGGTGAGGGACTGGGAGCCAGGGTTCCTTAGTTTCATTCCCAGGTCTGAGACTCCAGTGCTTAGAAATGATGAGATGGAGTTACTGGCCACCAGGGCCATTTTACATACGTGTGGCCCTTTTCCAAAATGGCGCCAATGTGCAGAACAGTCCAGTGGCCATTTTGCACCTGTTGTTTTAACATTTAAAAAAAATTACTGTGCATGCGCAAATGGCTGCCAAGGCTGCTCTGTGCATGCATACCCTCTTCCAAAATGGCGCCAGCAGTGTTGGCTACATTTTGGAAAAGGGCAGCCAATTGGCACATGCGCAGAAAAACTGCCCTTTTCCAAAATGGTGCCAACACTGCCGGCGCCATTTTGGAAAAGGGCACACATGTGCAGCATGGCCCCAGGTGGCCATTTTGCACATGTGCATTTTTACAAAACTATTTTATTTTTAATTTTCAAACGAAAGCAAATGATGATCGTTTGCTTACTCATCTGCTTTCATATCCTTATTTACAAAAATGACCTGGGGGTTCTGTTCCTTTTCGTAAATAAAATAAAATGATAGGAATGCACACCCCTATTATTCAAGTTTACCCACGGTGGATAGCATGGTGGCCTCGGATCTAGAAGTCCCGAGTTCATATCCTTGTCCTGTGGTGAAATTGGGACTCGTCTCTCTCTCCCAAGCCCTGCTCCCTGGCTATATAAATGGGGTGCTGGTGTGTGAGGTGGTGCCCTATATGATATGAATGCACCTCCCCCTCTGCCTGCGCACTTTCCCCACAGCCAACAAGAGACGACCGGGGATGGATTATCAACCCCATCGGTCCCAACCCTTGGTGGACAGTGTTAGCAGCTATCATCCCTGCTCTGCTTTGCACCATATTGATCTTCATGGACCAACAAATCACTGCAGTGATAGTGAACCGGAAGGAGCATAAACTCAAGGTAACAGTGTTTGAGGTGCAGGGAGAAAGTGTCAGACACAGTTAAGGATTTCCCACTCCCTGCCTGAGCATACCTGAATGCGGGCAGTCTGGATCAAGGGACAGACCTTGGTCTTGAACCCAGGCTCCCAGGAATCCTGGAACACTGGGGTGGGCCTTTTTGCGCCACTGCGTTACTGGACCTTATGCCCAGCCACTGCCCCAAAGACTATGCTATATCCCCCTCCAGCATATCCCAACCCTTGCCTTACCTCCCAATTTCCTGATTGGCTGCCAACCGGGATATAATGGTTGGTTGGTAGCAAGAGGAACCTGGGCAGAACCACCTGAATCGGACACCTGATTACCCAAAATACCAGGTATTAATTTTACCCAGTTACTGATTTACCAGTTGGTAAATCAGTAAAGGAATGGATATTAGAAGTCAGAAAATCAGTGCCGAAAGTATAAAAATCAGGTCAAAAAATGTTTTGTTATATCGGGTAGTAACTGAGTACTGATTAGTACTCGTGTTACTGGGTCAGGTCAAAGACCACATTTTTAATGGGTTTACTCATCTTTGAGGGTACTGGTCTCCGCTCCAACGTAGATGTTTATTCAACTGAATGGTCGCTGTGAGACTGAAACGCCATTGTTATTGACGTTCTTTATATCGCCCGCATCGATATAAGATCTGGGAAGAGGTGAGCTTTCTGCCTCGCCTGGTCTCAGCGGATACTCTCTTCTCCACAGAAAGGATGTGGCTACCACCTCGACCTTCTCATGGTCGCTATCATGCTGGGCATATGCTCAGTGATGGGGCTGCCATGGTTTGTTGCTGCCACCGTCCTCTCCATCACCCATGTCAACAGCCTCAAACTGGAATCCGGCTGCTCGGCACCTGGGGAGCAACCTAAATTCCTGGGGATACGGGAGCAGCGAGTGACAGGCTTGATGATCTTTGTCCTGATGGGCTGCTCTGTCTTCATGACCACTGTGCTACAAGTAAGAACGTAAGAAGGGCCCCACTGGGTCAGACCAATGCCCCATCCAGTGAAGTGTCCCAGCTCTGACAGTGGCAGCTCTCATGGCTTCATGACAGGTCACAATGGAGTGATCCATTCCTGGCTCCCAACCGCTGGATGCTATGTCTCCCAACCAACTTGACCAATAGCCATTAGCAGTGGAGATGGGAGTGAGGGAGGAGCTACAATGGAGGGCAAGAGGAGGAATTGGGGATGGTCACATGGCTGGTGGAGGAGACTAGGTGGTCCAACATGCAGAGACAGTAAGTCTCTATAAACCATCTACACAATCCCGAGGATGCCACTAAATTCAACATGCAATGGCTTTGCAATGTGTTTATTGTTACATCTGGTGACACCCACTGGTTAAAGAACAAGGGGGTGTTTGTAATGGGGAATGTTGTGTGAATGAGCTGTAGCTATTGGGTAAAACTTCAATATTTCTATGTAATGGTTAACCTTTAATGCCTAATTCCCTTTCCAGTTTATCCCTATGCCAGTGCTGTACGGCGTGTTCCTTTACATGGGAGTTTCCTCACTCAGAGGAATTCAGGTGGGTGATGTTATAAGATGTAGCTTTNCCCCCCCCAATTAAGATTCAGTAACAGAGAATCCACACAGTGATGGGGTGATAAAAAGTATTGTGGATGCTGGCTAATGGAGAAGCCACACATAATTTGGTTATCAAAGAATCCCACTTGGCTTAAAAGGGGACTAACAAAATAGAATTACAATCCAGTGCAAATTTTATAAATGGGTTTTGTATAGCTGAACTTCATCTGAATATCAATTAATCAACCTTTAATTTGTACCCCGCACTCTCTTGCCCATGACGACTCAAGGCAGCTTACAGAAAAGGAGGAACATACAAGGCAACAATTGCAAATTCAATACCAGACACACTAGCCAAAAATATCAGTTACAAAATTATTCCAATAACATAGCATTTCTTAACACAAAACCTAACATAGCAAAACATCTAACATAGTCTCCCCCTTTACCCCCCCCCCAACATAACCCAATGCAACAATAACCAAAAAACTACCCTATCCATTCCCACGATATCCCATCCATATGCTCCCTTGCTGCTGCCACCAGGGAAGGAACCCATCAACTCGTGCCCCCTATCCTCCTGCTGAATTTATCATTCATGTTATAGCTAACATTCCAACAGATTTTATTTTTTTTTAAACGCGTCTCTTTACATTAGTCACTTGAGCTGAAAAATGGATACAAATCTCTGCCTGTGTTTGAAATCTCATATAATCACAGCTTTTTCTCTGGGTGATGTAAACTCTGCTCCTCCTCTTTCCAGTTCTTCGATCGCCTGAAACTGTTTGGGATGCCGGCAAAACACCAGCCAGACTTTATATACCTAAGGCACGTTCCTCTGCGGAAAGTCCACCTCTTCACCCTAATTCAGCTAAGCTGCCTCGTTGCGCTCTGGGCCATCAAAGCCTCTCCAGCTGCCATCGTTTTCCCCATGATGGTAAGAAGCATTTCTGTTGAGTGGCTGGATGCTTTGCACCAGGGATGGGGAACCCCTGGTCCATAGATCCCAGATCTGACTCACTTTTATGTGGCCTGTTTCCCATTCCTGGTTCTGGTTGTGGATCCAGTTCATACCTGTGAGCATGGATGGAACACAGAGAAGGGAGAAGAGAAGGTGGAGCACACTTAATGGCTTGGGCTGGATCTGCAAGCCAGATCGTCAGAGCAATGATCCATCCAGTCCAGTATCCTGCCTCCAACAGCATCCACCTTCTGGTGCTTCAAAGAAGTGCTCAACAGGTCAAAATGGAGCGATCCCCAGCAGGGAAAGGGATGGGGGGGGGAAGCACCCCTATTAATGGCCTTTGGCCCCGATCCTATACCTTGTGGATCCCGCGCACAAGCTGCAGGCGTGCGGGTTTAGCACGGCACAATGTGCTGCTAATGTAGATGTGTGCGGGTCCTGTGTTTTGCGTGGGATCCATAGGATTGGGGCCACTGTGGGAAACAGGGTACCAAGTTAACTGCAGTATTGGTCTGACCTAGTATATGGTTTTTTTTTTAATATTCTAAAGTGAATGTAAATATAAACAGGGACCTGGGTTTGCTGCACCACTGTAATTCATGCTGCTTTTCAGGGTGACACCTGGGCTCTGTGGTGATAAGGTGACTAGCTTTCATTGCTTTTTAAAGGACTCCCCTGTTGTTGCTGAGGAGGAAGAGGCTCCATGCTCTTTTGGGGAAAAAATGAGTTCTATCATGAAAATCTAACCCTTAGCCATCCTTTTTTCTTTTTTCTTTTTTTTTTTACTGATGATGTCTTTCCATGGTTCTTCACCTAGGTTTTGGCACTGGTCTTCGTCCGGAAAGTCTTGGATTTCTGTTTCACCAAGCGAGAGCTCAGCTGGCTGGATGACCTCATGCCGGAAAGCAAGAAGAAAAAGATCGACGATGCTAAAAAGAAGGCCAAGGAACAAGAGGTAATTGTCATTGGGAACTTCATACTTGTGCTCAACAGAGTTAGCAGCTCCCACTTGCCTGTTACGATGGAGGTCTCCTAAGGCACAAATGGTGGCACTTAGGTGCCTGAGGCTGCTTTTACCCAAGCGGTGGGCTGCACCGCGTTGAAGAACACGCTTCCTGGAAAGCCCCGTGGAGCGCGTTTTAGATGCACCAGAAGTAGCCGGCTGCCATAGGAATCGCGGCTCGCGTGGTCTTTTTGAAGCCGCATTTGGGAAGTCTCGATATCAGGGTTTCCCAAATGCAGCTTCAAAAAGATGATGTGCAGTCTTCAAAAAGCTGCAGCTGCTGGTTTCTCACCTCTTACAGCAGGGGGCGGAGAAACCTTTCTCCCCCCCGGGGCCACTTTGAAAATCAGTCCAAGCTCTGCGAGAGAAGTTGGGAGCAAGGGTGCGCTCAGGAAGAGGAGGGTCCAGACTATGGATCTGTCCCACAACTGTGCGTTCAGGCCCTCCTCTCTGCTCTCCTCCCCTGAGCTCAGTCTTTCAGCACTCATGGTAGGAACTGGATTTAGTGGCCAGATCCACGCACTGGAAAGGGGGCTAAAGGAGAACTCGTCAGGGACTGCATTTTGGCATTTCTCCACCACTGTCTTACTGCTACCCCCATCTACTCCTGGAACTTCTAGCTCCTCCCCTCTTCTCCCTTCTGTCCTCTCCCTCCCCGCCCCCCCCCTTGCGGTGCCAGGTGAGGCCATTTTGACTTTTGAGTGGTAAATAAACCAATCCCCATCCTTTCCTCTCGGGCTAATTTGCATGGGATAGTTCTATTGATTGTAACACCTCCGTGCTATGCAGGGCAATACAGAAGGTAACTGAAGAGCTCTCGCTCTTTTTTTTTTTTTTTTTTTTCCCCCCCCACCATTTGGCTGGGTTCTTTCCATGGATACTTGGTACGTTTCCTGACATTTGGGGATTGGCTGGATGAGGTGTTCTGTTCCAAAGCTATCTGTAATGACTAGCTCGGGGGTGGCTTTTCTGAGTGGCTAGAGCACAATCAGTGCCGATCATGAGTGCAGGATCGGTGCCATGGCTGCGTCAGTGCAGGATCGGTGCCGTGGCTGAAAAGATGACAACCAATGGGGCAGGCCAGGGTACGGATCAGAAAGTCCAAACCAATGATAAAGCCAATCTAACAACTAAGCTTAAGGTCGCTCCAGAGTGCCCAGTCTCAGCAGTGATCCAGGAGGGTCAAGGAGTCGGTCCAACAGTAGGAACGGGCTGGACAGGAATGCAGGCAAGGATGGGGGAGCAGAGTTGGATAGGCAGGCGAGGATAGGGGAGCATGGATGGACAGGCAAGGCTGGGAACAGGGCTGGGATGGGCAGGCGAGGCTGGGAGCACTGTTGAGAGGGCAGGCAAGCCAGAGAGCAGGGCAGGGTGAAGCTTTGAGCAGAGATCCAGGATAAGCAGGACAAGGAGAATCTGAACCACGGTAGGATCCAAGTTACTACAGGAAGCAGGGGCATTAACCGTTTCCTGCTCTCTTCCTGTATAAGGCTGCTGACAGGATGGAATCAATCGGAAAGCAGGGGGAGGAGGGGTGGTAGAGAAAGTTAATAAGGCTTAGCTGGGTCTAGCAAGATGCTCTTCCTGGCACTGCAGCACTCAGACGGCGAGGCAGTCCCCGACACTATTGATTAGAGGCCAACAGAGGGATGCTGGGGAGCGGTGTCTAGGGCCTCGATTGCCGACCCAGCCACAAATAGGTGTTTCTTGTATTTTAAAAATTCCTATTCCAGGAATCTGCCAAGCTGATGGAAGGGACGGAACAAACCGCCATCCAAATCCCCATGAAAACCAGCTTTCTGACGGTTCCGGGAAGAAACGCAGTCAGGTAAAATTCTGTCCAAATCCCCCCCCCCCCAGGAGGAGGATGGACGTTTTGACAAGGCACGAGGGGTAGGTTTTTCAAAGGAAGTATTGCTTTGAGGTGCCAATTTGCCATGAAAAGGTGTGTGTGTGTGTGTGTGTGTGTGTGTGTGTGTGTGTGTGTGTGTGTGTGTGAATAAATGAAGTTCAGATGTCTGGTTCTGGAACCAAGGATCTGGGTTTCGGTATCTGCTGCCGCTGCTGCAAAATTCGCCACTTCCTTGCTCACATCTTCATTCCGTGCTTTCCATTTCACTTTTCCATTTGGCAAGTCATTCCCATTCCGTTATTATTCATATAGCACTTTAATCCTCTCTAGTTCAAATCCCCAAAGCACTTTACAGTCTCTATCCAGTCTGCCCTCTCAACAACCCTGGGAGGTAGGTCGTTATTATTCCCATTATATAGACTGATGCTGAGAGAGAGCGAGCGCAATTGACCCAAGTCCATGCAGTGAGTTCATGACTAAGATGGGCTTTGAAGTCCAACACGTTATCCACTAGGCTACACTGGCTTAATCACTAGGCCAGGGGTGGGGAACCTTTTCTGTCCTGGGGCCACACTGAAAATTAGTACAAGCTCTGAGGGCTGCGTAAAGGTTGGGAACGGGGATGCTTAACAGGTGTATTCAAGAAAACGAAAGCCCAGATCATGGATCTGTGCTGTGGATTTGTCCCCTACCCTTGTGTGCGTACCCTCCGTTGTTCTGAGCTTGGTTTTTCAGTACTTGTGGGACAGAAACTGGATCCAGGGGCCAGATCCAGGCGCTGGAAAGGGGCCACATAAAAACTTGCCAAGGGCCACATTTGGCCCCTGAGCCTAAGGTTCCCCACCCCTGCACTAGGCTATCCAATGGTGAAAGTCCAACATCTTATCCACTGACTCTTCAGTGAGTTATTGTTTTGTTGAAATTCATTTCACCCCTAGTGCCAGTAGGGTCAATCCCATCCCTTGCACAGACCCCTCATGGGAGTCCCACGCACCCCTGTTAACAGGACATTGCGCCATGTGTGACCTGCGTGAATTTGCATGGGATCTGCCTGTGTAGATTGGGTTTGGGATTGCAGCCAGTGACTGCATAGCATTAAAGACATTAGGACTATTCTTGAGTAAATGGTTTGAGACTCGCGTCCTAACTCCGAATAACTTTTTGGTTCAAGTTAGGCACCTGAATGCTATGTTTGGCTTTGACAGTATGCCCCAGGGACACATTCTTTCTTCCACTGCTATCTTTGTTTTGTGAAGCACCTTTTCATTTAGAAAGTAGATATAACATGGGGGACCAGTGGGTAGGCAGTTGCGCGGCAGAGAAGGAACTGGGGTTTGTGACGGACGCCTCAACACTCAGACTAGTTTCTGGTAGGACTGGGACCTTAGCACCTGCTCAGTGGGGACCAGAAGACACCAAACACTCCCGTTTTAGTTGAACACCCTTTTGTTCACCAGTGAACATGTATTTACAAGTAGACCATATTTTCACCACTTTATAGTACAGAGGTAACCCCCGTTGTCACCCAGGCTCTCGCTTTCCTCCCAGGAGTGGGGTTCCCAAAGCTCTGTTCTCATCTAGGCTCTTGTCCTTCACCTAGCCTCCGCTATTACCCTTTCAACACGGCCTCTTGTGTTCAGGACCTTGGACAGCAGTGAATGTGAGCTCTGGACCAGAGTTCTGACTCCTTTCATAGTCCGACCCTGACTGACTCCAGCTTCTGCTGGCTGCCTTCTTATACCCCTGTAAAGGGGCGGGGCTCCAGTAATGAATAGCCTGGTCTTAAAGGGCCAGGCCCTCTTCATTACAGGGTTACAATGGGTCATGTGCTGAAGAGGAATCAGCGATGCGAGACTGTTGCAAAACAGCAAATTCCATTTTGGGGACTGCATTAGTGTCCAAGATACAGGAAGCTAATGTTGCCAGTTTGCTTGGCCCTGGTGACTTGGGAGCTCACCTGGAGTCCTGGGTTTGGTTTTGGGCACCGCTGTCCAAGAAAATGAATTGGAGAAGTTTTTCAGAGGAGACCAACCAAGATGATAAAGAGGCTGAAAGAGAAGTCCAAGGAGGAAAGGGTGGTATGGAACGACCGCTTGCTTGGTAGGTTGGGGCTCTTCAGTTTGGAGAAGAGACGACAGAGGGGATAGGATAGAAGTTTATAAAATCATGAGTGGTGTGGAACGAGTTAATAGGGAGCAGTTATTTACCCTCTCAAATAGTACTAGAACTAGGGGACGCTCCATGAAATTAAATGGCAGCTGATTTTAAAACAAATAGGAGAAAGTATTTTTTTCCACTCAGTACACAATTAACTTATGGAATTTGTTGCCAGAGGACATGGTCAAGGCCAGTAGCATAGCTAGTTGTAAACAGGGATTGGATAAGTTCTTGGAGGATAGGTTCATTATTGGCTATTAGCCAAGTAGGTTTGGGGGGGCGTAACGTCTTGTTGTTGGGGGCTAGAACAACAGGGAATGGCTTGCCCCATTGTGACCTGTTGGGTACTTCTCCCAAGCGACCAAGATTGGCTACTGTCGGAGACAGATTCTGGGCTCGATAGACCATTAGTCTGACCCAGTATGGCTCTTCTGTTCTTCTGAATGTTTAGCCTAAATGGAAGACATGGTAGTGTTTTTTCAAATTTATAAAAGGACATCTCAAGGAAGATGAAGTACATTTGTTCACCATAACTACAGAAGACGGAACAAGATGGAATGGGCTTCAATTTCAGTTAAATATTAGGAATAACTTAAGTGTAAGATCGGTTGTGCACTGGAATCAGTTGCCTAGAGAGGTTGTGGAATCGTCTTCCTTGGACATTGTCAAGAACAAGCTGGAGAAGCATCTATCTGAGATGCTGGTGGTAGAGCACCTGGGATCAGGATAGTTGGACTATAGAGTTGGAGTTGGTCAAGATGGCCCTTGAGGTTCCTTCAAACAAGTCCACGAAAGCGCTCTATCAAGTCCGGTTCTATCAATGATTCCTGGTTGGTTGATTTGGTCTTAGGTCAGAGGGGCCTTTAGGGCTTATATTTATTTTATTTATTTATTTTATAAATTTGTACCCCGCTCCTTCTGCGAACAGCCCGGGGCGGCTTCCAACAATAAAAACAATACAATTTAAAATCAACAATAACAATATAAATTATTAAAACAGGGCTCCGGATTAGGGGTATGCAATTGGTTTTTGTTACTTTAATTACTGAAACGAATGAAGCCTCATTTATTTAGTAATTAAAATACAGAAACGGATGAAAACCAACAAAAGTGTCCGTTTTTGTTATTAAAAAAGCCACATTCTGTGAAGTGGCCATTTTGTGTGTGTGCAGAACAGCTTCTCTTTTCCAAAACGGCACCGGTGCCATTTTAGAATAGTGCTGTGTATGTGCATAATGGTCCAATGGCCCTTTTGTGCACGTGCAGTGATTTCTTAAAAAAATATTTTTAATAAAATAAAAAAACCACAACAAAGAAAACGTAAATGGCAGCTGTCTTGGCGGGGAAAGCTTCCCAATGGGAAGGGGGAGAGAGCAAGAGGGAGGGGACAGGCTCAGCTGATACCTTAATTTTGTATTGGCTAACAGGAAGCAGTCGCCAACAGAATGCTGAAAAGCTGTGCTGAGCCCGCCTCATTCCTTCAGCTCCCCCCCCCCCCCAAATCTGGAAATGGGGAGAAGGAGTACTGTAGTTGATTTGCACATGGTTACTCATGTGATTACCTTGTCTGGTGCTGGTTTGTTCGAATGTGGCCTTAGTACCTTTTTGTGTGTGACCAAAATACTGAGACCGCCAGATAACCCAAATAAACAAAATGCCAAAATAACCGAAACAGAGAACCTGAATAAACGAATAACATGAATGCTCATTTCGGTTCCGGATACTAGTCGGATAGCTACATAAAAACGTGAATCATATTCATGAATACGACATCCCCCCCATTCATTTCAGCGCTATTAACGATGCTCAGACAAGCTCTGGCAAGACGGAGGAAGTAGATGCACGTCCTTTGAACCAATCAGGGTACAGGTAGGTCTGGACCAATCAGGTACTTTGTGGGAGGGGCTGACTGGTAGCTGCAGTTCCCTAGTTCCACCAGACTAAGATGGTAGCAGTGTACCTCTGGCTCACTTCAGAATCTGGCAGCCCCTCATTCTAGGCTCGCTCTCCCCTTAAGGGTCCTGGCAGGTGAGTGGATGCTCAACGCCTGGCAAAGCTAGGTCCTAAAGCCTCACTCTGTTAAGCTTTGCTTTTTGCGGCATGCTGTACTTTCAAGCATCCTTTCTTTTTAAGGCCATGAGGCCCCTTTCCATTAAGCTTTGTTTTGCGCTACATGCCTTACTTTCAAGCACAGAACCTCTCTTGTTGGGATTCTCCGTCCGTGTGGTTGTGTGCCTCACTGGCTAGGAGATGGGTGATGAGCTGAAATGTTTGTTGCAGGGCAGGCGATCCTTCAGACATCAACATCTCCGACGAAATGTCTAAAACTACAATGTGGAAAACTATCACCATGAACGTAGAAAAGCTCTAAATCTAAGGAGAAGAGGTAAAGATGATTGCATGGTCCGAGATGTATTCTTCTCACATGCCGTGCTCAGGGCACGAGGGGCTTAGATGTTGAGGTTGAGGGGAAGTTTCCCCTGCTCCCAAGTGAAATGGGATTGGGGAAGTTTTCATAAGGGGGGAAAAAAAACAAAGAAATTCTGTCCCCGTCTGATGGGAAAGTCCAATGAGTTGCATCCTTGTTTGACCAGAGCTGCTGTTGCCGAGCGGAAGCATTTGAGAATCAGGATGGTAAAAAAATAGGTAACTCGCGAGATGGGTGTATAAAATCCTGCAGATTCAATAAAGTTGAGGTTTTTTTCCTTTTTCCTTGAAGTCTTTAAGAGGCTTCTACTCATCATATATTGAGCCTTTCTTTGCAGCCAGGACTTGCTTTTTTAAGAAAAGAAAAACTTGAGGTTCTTGTTGCATCGCAAATATCTAGCAGATGGTGATTTTCAAATATGGTGCAAGACTCATGATCAAAAATCATGAGAGTTGGCAACACTTGGAAGGGGAAGGGGTCATTCTCTGCCTGCTTGACATGAGTACTAAGCCCTTAGTGCTGATGTTGATTATTACTTCTTAGCCCCAACAACAGGCCTGGTGCTGAAACTGTGATGAGGTTCAGGTCTGTGCCCCAAGGGGCTTACAGTTTAGGGTAGACAAGGGAGATGAGGAAAGAGGGAGGGGAACCTAGGGAGAGACAGGGAAGTTGAGAAGTTGCAGAGGCTTAGATACCGCGGGGAGATGGGGGACTCTGAAGGAGAAAACGTCTGGCAACAATCTACGAGGGCAAGGAGCGGCGGGAGTCTTATGGAAGAGGTAGGTTTTGTTAGAGGCTGTGGGAAGATGAGCATATGTGTTCAGGGCGGAGATGGGTCTGGGGTCATCATTCCTCGCACAGAGGGCCAAATTTCCCAAACATCAAGAAACAGCCACTCCAGCCCCAGACCTGCCGCCAGAGTTCTGGGGCCAAGTTACAGACCGGGAGGGCTGTGGCCAATGTGTATCTAGAAGCTGCCACTCTAGCCCCAGGACACAGCGTCATGGGTCCAGGGCCATCATTCCTCGCACCAGGAGCCGATTTCCCAAAACATCAAGAACCAGCCACTCCAGCCACAGGACCTGCCAGCTCTAGGCCTTGGGGGCAGCGTGGGAACAAGGGTGAAGACCATTTTCAGAGCAAGAGACTCTGGGGAAGATGGAGGTGGTAGCAATCAGGAGGAGTGAAGTTATTTAGCGGGAAATGAGGGCAGAAAGATTATGGGGATGTGGGGTGGAGCAAGGCCATGAATAGCCTTGAAGGGGAAAAGAAGGAGTTTGTGTTGGATGCAAAGGGGGAGAGGGAGCAGAGGAAGGGACATGTTTACAGGGCCCAGGGCAAAGATAAAATACAGGACGTCTGGGGGCCAAACCTGTCCCATTTGGCCATGTCCCCTCAGAGGCACTGGTCACAATCCCAAGCAGGATCCGTGTGGGTTCAATGCAGGTTCCGCACAGCATAATGTAATCTCCATGGAGATGCGTACGATTTGCATGCACGTTGGCATGTGTGTGGGATGCACGCGGCATGCGTGGCACATGGGATCGGCACCACTGTCCACGGCACTAGAGGTGCTCATGTTTGGGGCCCTGCTGAGAGGGAATGTGGACCATGCACCCTTCCTATGTGAAATCAGAGGGCCACTGTAAGTGGAGAAAAGAGAAGGGCCTGGGGTGGTCGTTGCCCCAGGTCACCCTGTGGTAAGGCTGGCTCTGTGAGTGCCATTGAAATGACTGGGTCTGGGCTAAGACCTATTTTATTTGGCCAGGGGTTTAGCAGGTGGGGATAGGATTTGAGAAATTGTATTAAACAGGAATTGTATGGTTTTTACATTTTTATCCGTTTTATTTGTGTATATTTTATACATGGGTGCGTGGATATGTATAAGTGCTTGCACAAATAGTTGTAAAGTATATATATGCAGACATACATGTTATCTGCTGTGAACCTAGAGAAAGAGTGGGTTAACATTAAGAGCAAGTTGCTGCCCCAAAGCAGGAGCAGGATTGCGCTGCCTATCTCTGAATTAGACTAGATAACCCATGAGGACTATTCGAAACTGAAGACTCTAACTTTTCTGGAGCAGGTGATGATGACGTAATGGACCAGGGCAATCACATGGTCACTAGGAGACGGGCATTACGGATTCAGATCAATCCTAACTGCCCATAAGGAGCAGTTATGGATTAATCATGTGGGACCGCAAACACGCCTGTTGCGTTCCAGTTTAAAATCAATAAAAATTTTAATGTGTGCATGCACAAAATGGCTGCCATACCATTCTGCGCATGCAGCACCTTTTTCAAAATGGTGGCAGCAGCATCACCACCATTTTGGAAAAGGGCAGCTAGTCTGTGCATGTGCAGTGGCCATTTTGGAAAAGGACATGCCCACAGAGAACAGTCCAGCAGACATTTTTCACATGCGCAATGGTTTAAAAAAAAATTTAAATTATTTTTAATTGATTTAAATACAGATCTGTAATTACAGATCCATAATTAAATCTGGAAATTAAACATCTACATCTGTAATGAATCTGAATCTGTAATTTCCTCTGGATGGACACCCACCCCTAATGGCCACCCACGTGACAGGCCCTATTGCTTCTTCAATCCTCTGGGAATCCCCAGTGAAAAAGGGATATGTGGCAATCCTATAATCAAATGACTGCCCCAAATCACATATGAGCAAGTTTTAGCTTCGAGAAAAGCACATGGTGGGAGGGAGGGACATGAAAGCCGTTTTTCAAAAATCTAAAAGATTCTGCAAAAAGATGGTAGACATTGGGAGGTTGGGCAATCTCCTTCCTTGGAGGTTTTCAAAATCCGACTGAACAAGGCTGAGGCTATGCTAGAGCTGGAACGAACAGCAGTGCATTTTCGAGTATCGCGTTGAGAACTTGACAGGCTATTGGATTACCTATCGGCTTCTGGAAACTCCAAACGTCAGTAACTTCTGGTACCAGTGTTTCTAGTATCGGATTACCAATCAGTATATTGAGACAGAAAACCAAAAAATTGTGATGGAAGACAAAAAAATCAGAACTGGAAGTCAACATTCTGAGACCGAAAGTCGACTTTCTGGGATAGAAAACCAAAGGTTGGTCATCAGAAGTCAAAAAAATGGGCACTGGAAGTTGAAAAACAGTATTGAAAGTCAACATTCCGGGAGCGGAAGTCAACATTCTGGTACATTGGGTACCTGAATCAGGTAACCGATGTCGGGCCAATATTGGGTACTGGAAAATCAGTTTTTTTGGATACTCGTTACAGCTCTAGGTATCCTGCCTCGAAATGGGGTCAGACTAGATGACCTCTTGATGAACCTTCCAATGCTACATTTCTGTGATTCCCGATTACAGTCAAAGCCTCTTTTGCTAATGGCGCGGCCTTTCTTTGCTTCTAGTTTTGCCGTGTAGGCCTCTGGGCTTCGAAGGAGGAGGAGGAGCACGCAGAGATGACTCAGGGAAGAACCAAGACACATGCAGACAAGGGAGAAGAGAACTTTTGAAATGGAGAAGGGAAGGAGAAATAATAATAATCTAAAAAACAAAAGCTACCCAAGGGGACCACCCTGGGTTCGTTCTTCATTCAAGTAATCGGATCCATATTAAAGCCATTCGGAAGTTGTGTTTTTTCCGATTATCCTTTGTGTGCTTTAGTGGGTATTTAACTATCTTCAGAGACCAGCAAATCGATATGTCTGTGTGTGAGTGAGCACAAGTTAGTTATGTTGTGGTTTAATAATGGTAGAGAGAGTGCTGCTGCTGTTAGTTTTCTGGTATCATTTTCTTTAAAAATATTAAGCTCTGAATGTGTATACACACACACACACGACTTTTTCTGGTCTTTTTGCGGGGAGGTTAGGTGGAGCTCTCCATTGCTCTTTCCCAACTGATTATCAGTCCAATGAGGTTTTGGGTTAAGTTTTTGCAGCAATCGATGTACTGGTTTTTATATTGTTGTTGCAGGAACAATTAGGATTGCCTGATTAAAAATGTCAAAATATGGGATTCCCCAGAGCCGAGGGAGATTGAAATAAGGGACGTCCATTATGCTCCATGGAGCTATGGGGTTCAGAATGAGGGACGCTTGTAAAACAAGGGATGTCTGTTATGTTCTTCAGAACTATACGGCTCTGAAATTAGGGATATCCCTTAAACTAAAAGAGCTGGCAACCCTAGGAATGATCCCACATGGCTTACAATGGACAGCACAATATGAATGTTTAGAATTTCAGTGAATGTGTCTTTTTAAATTCGTAAATTACTATTTTGATATTAGTTACCAGAGACACACATCCATATTCATTGCTGTGGCAAAAATTAATCACCATGGAAATCAATTTCTTTTGTTTGCTTCATTCACCTTGTTAGTATCTTGTTGTTCAGTACTTTTTGTGACTTCCTCCTGCATTGCGTCCCACAGATGGCCCAATTGAATTCAAATACTAGAACTAGGGGGGCACCCTATGGAATTACCTGGCAGCTGATTTCAATAAAAGGAAGTCACTTTTTCACCCAAGGTATGGTTAATTCGTGGAACTCATTGCCAGAGAATTTGCGATGGCCAATAATGTAACTGGGCTGAATAAGTTCTTAGAGGATGGGTCCATAAATGGCTATTAGTCAAGTTGGTTGGGGAAGAGACCTCTGATTGTCAGGGGCTGAGAGTGAATGGCAGGGAATGGATTCCTCTGTTCTAACCTGTTGGGCACATCTCTGTGGCAACTGAAATTGGTCACTCTCAGAGACAGGATGCTGGACTGGATGGACCATTGGTCTGACCCAGTAGGACTAGGGCTGAAACTTGTCCTCAAGTTTCTCTTGGTCCTTGCCAAAATCCTGGTTCTCAGCTGCTCATCCAAGACACACTGGGCGTTTTGGCCAGAGAAAAAATAAATCCTTTCACATGGGTAAAATGACCACAGGACTGTTTTACACATGCGCAATAATGACTGCTGCCCTTAACCAAAATGGTGGTAATAGCATTACTGCCATTTTGGTTAAGAGAAGTGGTCATTTTGAACATGCATTAAAACCATCCAGCGGCCACTGGTGCATCCGTAATGACTCTTTCCTTTCTCGGAACGCATTCTCGGATGAGAAAATAAAATAACATTAATTTAAAAAATCATTGCGCATGCATAAAATGGCCTCTGCTCTTAATTAAACTGTGGCTGATGCTATTCCTGCCATTTTGGTTAAAGGCAGCGGCCATTTTGCACATGTGCAAAACAGTCTGGCATTTTTCTCCCCTTGCCTGAGAAATTGCTCTGGGACTGAGATCTCACGAGATCTCAGTTCCAGTCCTTGTAATTGCAAGGTCCCTCGTGAGGAATATATTATTATTTTTTTGTTACCATTCAGTCGTATGTAGGACCCTTCCTATGTTATTAAATTCAAGTGAAAGAAGGGAAGAATTTAAATCTAATTTTTTTTGCAAATGAATAGATTTGAACCTCACTTCCAAACTTGCTCCAGGCAAGCAGATATGAATAGGCAGGGACCCGTGTGCCCTGTGGCTTTTCCTCAATGGCAGCAATGTAACAAGGGAGAAAGCTGGGAGAAGAGGGAGTCCCTGATTGGCTGTGGTTCCGTTGCAGGAATCCTGTCTACCACTCAGCTAACTCCAGGCCCTGATTGGCCAGCTAGGGTTCCCACCACGGGAATCTATGCTTCCTGATTGGCCGTGGTTCCGCAGCAGGAATCCTCTCTGCCACTCAGCTGATTCCAGGCCCTGATAGGCCAGCTAGGGTTTCCACTGTCCTAGAAGGAACAGGGACAAATGTGCAGGGTCGTTTTCCGAAGTGGCTGTGCCTCCTTTGAAGTATGGTGGCCTCATGATGCTCAGCAGGGGGCGGGGCCACGTTAGCTAACAGGAGAGAGTCTTCTTCAGCCAGCCCCTTTTCCAAATGGTCCCTAGCCCTTCCCATCCTTGTGAAGGATAACCCTGGGGAAACTGGAGCTTCACCCGGGGCCTAGAAATGAAGAGCAAAACCACAGAGACAGTGGGTCAAACCTGTAGGAGTATTAACCCGCAAAGCAGCCATTAGGCTCTCGGAGCATTGGTCTAAAGCCCCTGCTGCTTGAGATCCATCCAGTCCAGCCTGGGCCTCACAGCTGGTGTCTTACGTGGGGGGGATACTGAGTCACGAGAGGCCCAGTTGGCGCATCCTATTATCAGTCGGACCATCCTATTACCAGGGGTTTCTGTTGTGTATGGATTAATCCCTTCATCTGGTTTGTTGGCCCATCCTCATCTGTGAAGCTGAATGTGGAAATCAGAATTGTGAAACGAGTGTATTTTTCTTTGTAAATGAACTTTTTGGCCCTGGTGCCCGAATAATGTTTTCTTGTGTTCTCTTAAAGGAATAACCTCAGCTGATGCTTCTTTTTTTTATTCACTCTGGTTCCCTGCTTTATTTGGTTACCAGGCCTCTATGAAACGCGTCGTACCATACAGGAGGATATTGTGTATCCCATAGGGGTGTCCATCAGCTGTCGCCCCATTGACACACACCATGCTCCACTGTGATCAGAGCCAGGTCTTCTGAAATTTAATTGATTGGGATGAATTTTTTACTGCATGCTAAGGGTGCAGTCTGCCATCTCTGAAAATCAAAGGGAGTGGAATCTTTGACTGTAGTGGATGGAGGATGGTGTCCATAGATTTGAGTTGAACTTTTGGGGTCCTTTGGAAAATCATCTTTGTGTTCGGGCTCTGTGCAAGGCTTCCTTGCTCCCAAGAGACAGACTTTGAGAGCAAGACCACTGCCTTGGTCCATGCTGTGTCAGAATAAGTATGCATTTCTTAAGCTCCGATCACCCTTCGCCAGAGCTTAGGTGCCAAGTTTGTGTGTCCACACCCGTGACTCCTGCTACAACTCAACCGCGCATTCCCATTGTCTGTGTTTACAGCTGTGTCAGCACACCAAGCTTTGAAAACCTATTCCATGGTTCATGTCTCTGTCCTTTGCACATAAGCACTCCCATAACAGCTCCATACATCTATGCAACGCTTGGGAGGAGCATGAGTTCAAAATCTTGGGGTTAAGGGTTAGTTTTCAAGCTCGGGGGGAAAAGAGCAGCCGGTTTGCACAACGCGCAGTGGCCATTTTGCGCATGAACAGAATGGTTGCCCTTTTCCAAAATGGCGGTGATGCTAATGCTGCCATTTTAGAGAAGGTCACGCATGTGCAGAATGGCCTGGTGGCAATTTTTTTGCATGCACAGTCATTTTTTAAAAATTATTTTTCATTTTTAAAATTGATTTAAATACTGACCCACAATAAGAATCTGTAATTAAATCCTATAACTTTGGTGAAATGAAAAAAAGAACACCACAAACCTGGATTTTCATCCAATGGGCCACCCTTATGAAACTGGATCCAGAGGCCAGCTCCAGGAATTGGAATAGAGCCACATAAGGACTAGCTGCGGGCTGTGTTTGGCTCCCAGGTTCGATGTTCCCCACCCCTGAAGTATAGCTTTAATTTCAGCCCTTCTGTACGTGATTAGAATGAGCAATGTGGCAGCGCCCTCTTAATTTGCAACAGGGCTTCATTTGTGCTGTGCCAGGGCCTCTTCCAAACAATGGCTGGGTTGCTACTCTACAAGATGTCACCCAGAGGGAGATACAGACCGACTCCAGCTCCAGCCTCTGCCCTGATAGGGCTGGGGGCTGATCGGCAGGGTTAAACAGCTGATCGGCAAAAGCAACTCCCGTCTCGGCTGCAAACAAATTTAATCTACTGCTGGCCAACGCGGGGCGGCATTAGGGACTGGTAGAGTCGGGTAGCCTGCCATTGGCAGCTGCACCAGCACCTCTGAACCTCCCTTCCTTTATGCTTCTGGGGCCAACAGGTTAGGCTTTTGGGAAGGGTTTAAGCTGGGGATGAAACGAGATTTTGCAAAAATGGGAATTCCCATCAAAATTCTGCTTCCGGATACTGTCTTGGTAAAATCAAGAACCTCTCAGTATTCGGCACAGTGGCTCAACTGACATTTTGTTTCTTGATTTACTGATAATTAATTTCACTGGATCCCATTTACCGTTTACCGCTTTGCTGTTAATTTCAAATTCTGAGAGCAATCCTGATGCAATACCACATTTCTTCTATCTTCTCTGCACTCCATTTCCCCTTGTACTTCTTGTCACTCTTTGGGCTCAATCCATGGCCCGCGAACCCTCATTCATAAGCCATGCATGCACATGGTTTCTTCACGGCAAAATGTGCCGGCAATTGAGATGCATGCTGCTCCTGCATGGCTGCGCATGCATGTGACTGCTCATGGGATCTGTGGACCGTAGGATTGGACTCCTTGACTGGTGCGCAAATTCCTGTACAAAACTTCAATCTGGTTGCAGATTGGTCAAAACAAAGGGGACAACATTAGGGATGGGTAAATTGGAATTGCATTAATCTGATTCAGCTGATTTTTATTGCTTCCAATTAATTTGATTCCGGTGCAAGAACTGGCACGCTTTGCATTGCCCATTGGAATGAATAGGTTTGGTTTTCCATTGGCTTCAATGGGAAAATTTTGAAGTCAATGGGGGAAAAAATACAAACTAATTTTGAGATCCGATTCAGATCTGAAGCAATTGTATCTGAATCTGATTTTAATCCGATTCCAATGTCTCATCCCCTTTCCCATCCCTAAACAACATATAACAACAATTCTGATTGGTAGCATTGGAATGGAGGCGCTGTGTTTTTAAACAGTGCTTGGGCAGGGAGTGGCGAGATAGAATGGTCTATTCACACAGCGATTCGCTCAGAAATGTGGTACAACGAACAGACCGTGTGTTGGAAGTAAAACAGCACTCACGGCAATGTCGTAAGCAGTAAATGAATGGTACACATGGAATGGAAAATTGGTATCTTGTGGTGTTAGAACTGAAAACTCATACTAGCATCGGGAAAATGGCTGGGAAAGTGATCTTGTTTCCCAAGATGATGAAATTACTCACGAGTAGGCATTTAGCTGCTTGATTCAAACCTAGCTGAAACCCTGTCACACCGCTCTCTCTGGCACTGTCTAGCACAGTATTACTGAACACCTTCCTCAGACCAGCACCCCCTTCAGCCCCTCCCCACAGCGCCCCCCATTCAGCAAAGCAGCAGTATGACCAACCCTATCTATGTCAGACTCCACTACAGAGAGTCCTTAGGATTGTCTTTGAATTGTCGGCCTGGACAAGACCCTCAAGGATCAAGTCCAGCTCTCACTCCCAGTCCCTGACAGTCCAAGGTCTTACACCCCCTAACCAATCGGACCTCAAATCTGGAACTTTAACCCATTTCCTCTTGTCCATCCTTCAGAGGTGACAGAGAAAATTGTTCATCATATTTAGAGGAGTATTTTCAGCATCTGAAAACTGCTGTCGCTTCAGGATTTGGAATAGCAGGAAATTGATCAGTCCTTCATGATCCGCTGCACACTTTTTCCCAAAGGAACCAAAGTTGATTACTATCAAAGACAGGATGTTGGGCTAGATAGACCATTGATCTGACCCAGTTGGGCCCTTCTTATGTCCCCCACACTCTCCTTTAGTCGTCTCCTCTCTAGGCTATTCAGAAGTGGGGAACATCCGGCCCAGAGGACAAACACAACCTGTGGATAGTTCTTATTTGACCCCTGAATCCTGTTCCAACTTCAAAGCACTAAAGCCACTTTTGCACGAGTGGCCAGAAAAGTGCGTTCTTAAACGCATCGTTAGGAAAAGCCATGCGGGATGCATTGAAACGCACTGGAAGTGGCCGCGCGCCATAGGAATTGGTGATGTGGGCGGCCTCTCTGAAGATGCGTTCTGGAAACCTTGATATCGGGGTTTCCAGAACGCATCTTTAAAGAGGCCGCGGGATGCCACGCGCACCGCCGATTCCTATGATGAGCGGTTACTTCTGGTGCATGTATATGCACCCCGCATAGCTTTTCCTAGCAGCACATTGAAGAACGCGCTTCCTTGCCCGCTGGTGTAAAAGCTATGGGGAAGGGAGCAGAGATGAGGATATGCAGACAAGCATAGAGCACAGGTTCTTGCCACCAACCCATGATGATCTTAGGCCCGTATCCTCCTCAACACGCCCCTTAAGCACCCCCACCCTCAACTTCTGTGCAGCCCTCGGAACTTGTACTAGTTTTCAAAGTAGCCACCGGAAAGGAAAAAGCCTGCCCTACCACGTTATACAGCAAAAGGCACCCAGAGGTGCAGTAGTAATTGAAGCTCAATCATCTAGAGGGAACCTAACAAAACAGACTTCTCTGTTTCCCGGTAGTAATTACTTCCGTTTTGTGTTTGCACACAAACAGAATGAGGAGACAGCCCCATTGGGTAAACGGTGGCAAATTCTGGGAAGAATCTTAGAGCTGCATGGGTCATCTAGTCTAATCCCCTGCTTGGATGCAGGATAACGACAGTGGACAACATCCCTGACCGGTTGTCTTAGGCCAAGAATGGGGAACCTTTCCTGTCCTGGGAGCAAACCCGCACCCCCACAGGGCTATATGGGTCGGAGCATTCTGTGTGGGAGAGGGACAGTGTTAGAGGGAGTGTGGTGGTTTACATAGGGAGTGTGGTTCTGCACACCGGGCGCCATTCCCGCTTACCTGGAGGCTGTGCCTGCTGGAAAGAACATGAAATCCAGTGTGTTAAGTTCTGTGTTTATTCTGAAAGCCAACCTCACAGGCCTCCTTGGAGGCAAGGATATAGGCAGAATGGAATGGGCTCTTCCCTCCTCTCCCCTGCCCCCTCTCTGCACCCTGCCCCACTCGTTTGTAGACCCTGGAGTCTGGGTCCAGTTTGTAGGCCCATAGCTACATCCTTGCGGGGGGGAGGGGTGTGCAGGGTTTACCTCAGAGATCCTTGTAATATTATTACAAATGTCTTTGACTCCCAAGTAGAGGTGAAATGGGTAGTTCATTTACTACTCATGGGTAATACCCACCTTTTTGAATACCGCATTGGGAACTCAATGGGTTAGCTGATTACTGATTGGGTACTTGGCTCCTTAAAACATAGGTAATTTCTGATACCGATTTTTTTTATTATTCCAGTTACCAATTGGTAAATTGGGACAAACAATGAACAAATTGGGACTAGAAGTTGTCGTTTCAGAACATTCCAGGACGTTGAGCCCTCGAATCGGGTCAGAATCGGGTAGCCATTGGTTTCTGATAGTTTCGACTCTATTTGACTCCCGGACATTCAACGGATATACCCGTTTTTGCAGGTACTCCTTTTAGCCCTGCTCCCAAGCTCGAAGGTTCTTACCATGCCCACCCCAAAGCCCAAACTGCCCCACCCTTTGTCCCATGCTGGGAACATACTCGCAGTGCTAGCAGGAATAACCCTGGGGGTGGGGGGGCTAAGCTCCATTGATCCACGCATGATTCTCCGTTCCATGCTGCTGTCCAGATCCAGTCTCTCCATCCTCTTCTCATGCCTGGCTCGTTCTTTCTCCTCTTGGGAACTCTCTCTCTTCCATCACATGGGGAAGAGTCACGGCTGGCTTTGCAGGGTTCAGGGCAAAGATAAAATGTGGGGGCCCTCGTAGTCCTCTTCCCCTCCCTCAAGGCTCTCCCCCCCCCCCCCC
>QEPC01013826.1:4414552-4456975 GCA_003113815.1 Sphenodon punctatus
CCCCCCCCCCCCCCTTGGCACCCTCTGTGGGGTCCTACAGGTGGCTGCATTTGGGGTCCGGCTAGGGGGCAGTGGGGCTCTCGCACACTGCCCTTGTGTGAAAACAGGGGCCACTGTGGCACCCTGGGAAGTAGAAAAAATAGTGGGGCCTGAGGCAGTCGCCCTCCAACCCTGACAAGAGTTTTCCATGGGAGCTTACAGCTCCACTGTAGTGACTGAGGCAACGGCAGATATTGGGGCCTACAGGTGTTCCCAGACATCATGGGGGCTGCCCCTTGTGGTGATTCCTGGGACGCCTGAATTAATCCGCTGTGCGGTTAGCCGGTTACTAGGGCGGCCGCTTTCCCTCTGGCATTGAGCTAAAGAGGGCGGGGCAGAGTGGGACTCTTCCCACCTCTTTCTGTCAAGGCCACGCCCCATTTGGAGTGAGTGACGAGTAGGGGCAGAGTCACCTCAGAATCACCCACCCCTTTCTCCCTTGAGTTATCCAGTTTAGTCAGCGGTGATTTGGGGTTTCACCCAGAGCCAGGAAATGGAGACTCCAGATCAGATTCAGAGGGACTAGTGCCCTGGGCACAGTGCTCCACATAGCAGAGGTGCTTACTTGGGGGTGGGGCAGAAGCTCCCATTGTGGATAAAGGCTGAGGATCAGGAGATGCTTCTCTTGATGCGTTGGGTTGGGGCTAGCGTACAGAACCTCTGCCCAGGGCATATGCCCAGTTGCAGGGTAGGGGCTCACCTGTATCCCTGTCTCTTGTTTGCTTGGTTTCATGCCAAGACAGAACCCAACAGTTGGGATTTATCCAGCAAGGGTGCTGAGGCCAGCCTGCTTATTCCTGGAGCTAGTGCTATCTCCATAGGATCTCGGGATGAGTGTAGGGCAGCTCCTATCTCCCCGGGGTGCTCAGTCTCAAGGCTGGTGTTAGAATTACCCGGGCCCAGAGTGAAGATAAAATGCAGGGTCCCTGGTGGCTCCATCTCCTTTCCGGTGGCCCCACCCCCTTGGGGGCACCCTGTGTGGTGCCCCAGAAGGGGTTGTGTTTGGGGTGCCTCTAGGAGGGAATGGGGTTCCCCACAGAAAATGGGGAGCATCCTGCCAAGTCTCTGGAAATAGCGGGGCCTAAGGTGGTTTCCCTAGATTGTCTTGTGCTAAGTCCGGCGCTGTTGATTCCTAGAGGAGGGTAAGGGGGCTATAGCCACCAGGCCCTTTGAAAGCTCTGCCCCCGATGTATTGGGGGGGGCAGAGTGTTGGCTTGGGGTAGGGCTTTGAAGGTGGGGGGGGAGTCAGTGACTGGCTGGCAGCTCTACAAGGTAGAAGCATCCTGGCATATTCCCTGTGGTCCTGCTACAGGGGTTACCCCATAGTAGATTTCTTCAGACATCAAGGGCACTGTCCCCATCTAGCGGGGACAGGGGTCAGGGGTGGGCAACCGTGGGCCAAATATGGACAATATCTGGTTTCTCCTTGGCTCCTTTTCAGTTCCTGGGTCTGGCCCCTATGTCCATCCCCCTCCCCTCAAGTGCTGAAGAGACATCCTCAGGGGAAAGGCAGCAGAGGTGAGGATGCATGCTCAGACGTACGGGTTGGATCCATGGACCAAATCCGCGATCCAGACTCTCCTCTGCCTTGAGCCCCCATCCATCCCCACATTCTGTTGCCACTAGTCTTCCCTGCATCTCTTTGCCACACCCCTCTCTCTCTCTGCACTTCCCATCCTGTCGCCCCCAGCTGTGCAACTTTCTCCTCGCTATCACAGGTAAACGCTTCTGTTTTGGCATCAAAATAACTGGGAGTCTATGGATTAATCATGAATGTGAAATAGGAAAAATGACAGGTGAAAGTCCATTTCTGAGTGGATCCCATTTCTGATGGATCCAGTTGGTTTGATCGGAATGAGAAATCGTTCCGATTTTTGTTCGTCGGAAGAGCTGGAAGTTTTGTGTGTGTTATGTACAAAATGGCGCTCAATCATTCTGCACGTACAAAATGATAGTGCCATTATGGCCAGGTGCCATGTGCAGAATGGCCAGGTGCCATTTTTGTGCATGCACAGTACAGTCTGACGCCTTTTTGTGCATGAGCAGAACAAATGACAAGAATTCTGATTGATCGGAATTTTGTCTACCATCTTCTGAAAAGAATGGAAGGGCTGTTTCAACCCATCTAGGTCAAGTTTGGGTGATATCTTATTAATTATTATTAATAGTTATTTGTATTCATTATTATTTTAAATGTATACCTCAACATCACTGTATTTTTTGGTGCACTGCATACCCACTGACTGTTTTGAAATGGCCAACCTGGCCCCCAGGCAAAACCTGATGCTTTAGCCTGTGTTCCGAGTCCTTTGTCTCTGTCAATTTATTTTACCCTTTTTGCTCTCAAATGCTGTGCTCGCCAAACCACTTACTCTGAGTAACTTGAATCCCGAAGGGCACACAGACACACACAGTCCTGTGAGTTTCAACTGGGCTCCTATGCAGGATGTAGATTGTGGAGTGCGGCCAAGGTCATTGGTGAAGATGCAGGCAAAACGCAAATCCTCTTGACCTCTATAAATAAAAGGAGGGAAATAAAATAAAGGAAAGATGCTGGTTCATTTTTTCACGCCTATTTTCTCCCTCTGAGTAGTGCTACCTGTAGAAATAGAGAAATTATTTTCTTTCTAGAAAAAGATATATTTATCTTGTTGTAAGAGATAAAGTTGTTTCAAAATGCTCCATTGTTGTAAATAAAAACAGGCAAGCCAACACTTACCCATGTGTTATTTATAGACAAAGACCTTTGCTAACTGTCTGCAATGTGATTTAGCTGAAAAAATATAGAGGTCGCTGTTCTATTGGTGCTGTTCCAATTTGCGGTGAACATGTTTGTGTCTGTAATCCATGTGTTGAGATGACTGACACTTCGACACAGTCAGAATCGGTGTGTGTGTGTGTGTGTGTGTGTGTGTGTGTGTGTATATATAATATGTCTGTCTGTGTGTGTGTGTGTGTGTGTGTGTGTGTGTGTGTGTGTGTGTGTTTGTATATGCATATGTGTGTGTGTATGTGTATGTACATATGTATATGTATGTACACACACACTATATATGTGTGTGTGTGTGTATGTATATATGTGTGTATGTATATATATAGTGTGTGTGTGTATTTAAACAAATATGGAAAATTAAAACAACCTCTAAGTATGCAATCTTTGGTGTGTTCTAAAAGGATGAATCTTCCAGTTATTGAGAGATGCGTGGAAGCCTTGATGGGCTTCTCAAATTATCATTAGCCTGTGTTCTAACTCTTTCCAATCCTAGTTCACCTTCACAACAACCCTCTGAAGTAGGTCATTAATCTCCAATTACCTGCAAGTGATCTAGTCTATGATGTGTATCCTTAATGGTCAGTTATTTACATTAGTTGAGATGGAATTGACTATTATTACTAATAAGTTAATTAGATCTAATCAATAGTTCAAAACTGATCAAATCTAAGCCTCTAGGCAGTGGTTGATCAGTGCTAGACTTATGGCTGGTGCTATATAAATAATTAATAACCCCCATTTTGCAGATGGAGAACTGAGGCTGAAAGATAGTGACTTGCCCAAGGCCACCAGGTGTATTCATGGCTAAGAACCTTGGTTTAACAAGTCTAAATCTATCATGTTATCCACTCGGCTATACTGCCTCTTTTGTGCTGGATGGGTCTTTTCAAAAATATTTTTCAACAGACCCCGGGTGTGTGTGAGTGCATCAACTGCGGTCTGTGCAGAAACACATTAACACCCAAACATAAAACATCACAAGGTCCCCACCTAGAACCTATTTTAATTAAAAAGAAACAGGGAGCTGGTCCCAATCCTGCAAAGACCACAGATGGACTCCCAGCAAAGGCCTAGCTCTAACCGATGGTGCAACTTAACCAAGGGCCATCTTGCATCCCCTATTGCTGGGAGAAGCATCAGTGGGACCTTCCCTTTTCTATATCCGAACCCATTCCAGTCTAGCCTGTCCTGGAGCCTTGAGCCTACAGGTTGCATAGACCTCAGTGGTACATCTTGGCAGGAGTGGGGCTTTGAACCCATAGCTCATCAGGATTTGTAAGCAGCCTGCCTGCTTATTTTGCCACTGGATCCGCCATGTGTTTTTTCTAGAGCTGTGAGCCTCCAGTTCCATCCTCTCCCTGATTGGCCCCACCCCACCCAGCTCCCAATTGACTACTTGGATTATTTAAGGGATACACAGGAAGCGTCTCCAGAATGTGGGCACTGCCTAGCATAGCTTGGGGCCAGAGACTCGCTGATTTCCCAATCCTCCAGTTGTTCAACCTTCCAGTCATCTGTTGCTGTCCAGGTATCCTGTCTCTCTTCTCCCTCCACCCACCCTTCTCTGTAGGGTTGCCTATTTGACTCCTGGGCTTTGAAGCGCCCTAGGCTATGAGGAGGACTTGGCATTTGTGCCAGGCCCTGGTTAGACCCTGACACTTAATTGATACACTCACAAACCCAAGTGTAGATGAGAAGACCACGCAGGCACTCACATTTGAGGGATTGCACAAGGGCCCTCAATCTATGGGCTCCGTGAATGAACTTGAAATGACAGCATGTGGGCGTGGGAGAAACACGCCCATCAAATATGGGCCCTCAAATGTACAGAGCCCCAGCTTATGGACAAGTCCAGCAGTTACCCCTCAACAAATAAAGCCCAGAAATAATAACTTTCGAGTATCACATTGGCCTGCATTTGGAGTCACAAACGCTGAGGGAGACGTTCTGTTAAACTGAACAATAAATTGTACTAAGTTTCCTTTTTCTAAATGGGGGAATAGGTGCGTATCTGTCAAATATTCCATAGTTTAGAAGGGAGCCCACAACCAGCGTTTTGCACAGGGCCCTGTGATAGAGCAGGGTCTTGGCCCTTTAAGAACACCTGCGTGTCACCTTGGCTGAGTCCCCTTCTGGAGTTAGAAAAGTGGTGTGTTCTGACTTCAGACCAGTCTGGTGTGAGGTGCTGAGGCAGAAGGAGCTCAAGGGAATCTGGCTGGGCCTATGTTTCGCCCAGCTGAGGTGGAGAGGTCTCAGATCAGGACTGTGAGTGGGAGGCTGTATTTGTTTTGGGTCAATGGCAACGGGTGATGGAAACCTTGTGTTTATGGACTGACCCTTTTAGGACTTGGAGGCTAGCAAGCAGCCACCGTGTCGCAGGCTCCAACTTCTCTGGATCCAGCACTGAGCGGCACCCTCCTACTGGGTGACAGGGTTTGGATGTCTTCGTCTTGGCTGAAGGTATAGAAATGAAAATAGATGGTCCCTGAGCATCTTGCACCTGATTTTCAGTAGCACAAATGTCAGATTATTTAGGTTCTCGTCTACAGGGAGAGCATGTATGTACATTGTTAGGGAGCTGGGGGTGGGTGGGGAACCCTAGAGGGGAGAGGAGGTTTTCATAACCAGGAAGAGAGAGTCTTGCCTCTGGTTGTCCAAGTAGAGGACAAAGTTCCTTATAACTGGGCTGGGAGGAGTGTGGGGGAAGTGTTGGAGGGTTTATGCCCAGTTTCTCCACAACAAGCTCTCTCTGCCAGCCCTAGGCCTCTAAACGACTCAACACATGAATGTTAATCCCACACCATAGGCTAGGACGGCCTCTCTTCACGGATTTTAATCAATTCCCTCCCTTTTCAACAGGATTTGCCTTCCCTCATCTAGATCCATTGGAGATCTTAGTGTAGGGTTGTAGCCACCGTGGGGAAAGGGGGTTCAGCTAAGACCAGGCCCCAGGTTCAAGGGTGGGGGGGCTTTGCAAGTAGCCTGAATGCCATTAGGAAATTTTCAGAGTGGGCGGGGCCGAGTACTGGCCCTGCTCCTGAAAATATCCTGGGAACCTCTAGAGTGGTGGCAGCCTGACGTGGGGAGGTTTTCATCCTGTCCTACACCCTGGAAAACTAACCATCTCTTCCGTAGAGGGCCCCATAATCACCACAGCCTTACTACGTTGTTGTCTCTTGGAAATTTTGGGAGTCCCTCCCTTTGGCGGTTCGTCTGAGTCCCAGCCTGCTTGTTTTCCAAAATGTTGCGAGGCCATTCTGTTTGGCCAGGGGTTTGGCAGCCAGGGATAGGGTTGGGTGGGTGGGTGGAGCTAGGGAAAGGGTTGTGGGGGTTAAGGGGATTTTAAAAGATGGTTTTTATTGGTGGTAAGCCTCCCTCAGACTTAATGGGAAGGGCAGCATATCAATTTGAATAAATAAATGGTGCCGTGCTCCCTCTCATAATACAGAAATTAGAGACGAAGCAAATACCCACCAAAATGAGCAACCCAGTCAAATCCAAATAATTTGCCCCAAAATGTTACAAATGCTGCCAGCCTGGTCTTTGATTGATTACTCATTTTTACTGGTACTGGGGCTTGTTGGTTACAAAGGCTGTTTGCAAAATCTGCATGCTTTCCGTGCAGGGGGTGGGGGTGGTGCAGATCAGCAGATAGTTGCTCTCTTCCCCCCATGGCTTTTCAAAGGGGCTTGAGCGCTTCCTGGGGGGGATGCCCTGGCGGGGTGGATGGGAGACACACACACCTCTACTCCCCCTGCCAGAGCAGCATTTAAGCTGCTCTTCAGCTTGCAGAGTGTTCCACCGGGATAGAGAGCAGCAGATCCCTGCTCTCTCCCCTGCACAGGGCTCTGCAAAGGGGCTTGGGCACTTTCCAAGAGGCTGCCCTGTCCCCCCAGCATCCCTCCCCCCGCAGGAAGCTGGCTTTGCAAAGGGCTAGTCTGCTCAGAGTGGCCCTTTGCAAAGCCACAAGCAGCTGCCTGGTCAATTTCAGCCTGAAACTGACCTGGCAGCCGCTTGTGGGCTTTGCAAGGGGTTGCGTTGGCCAGGAGAGCTGGGACCTCTGGGGTACCTACAGGCCACGGCAGCCCCTGGCAAAGAGTGCTCCCCCACCCCTGCCAAATGGAAATCTGGCCAGGTGGCAGCCAGGCTCAAAATCTCACAGAGAACTCGAAGCGGGTGTCGAGATCCCAGCGAGGTCTGGAGCCTGGTTCTCGTTCTCCCAAAGATTTATCGTGGGAATCGTTTTATTTCTCGTTTCTGCCATAGCTGGGATATTGATGTCTGGTCCCAATTTTTTGGTTTTCTGTTTGGTTTTTTTTTGGTTTTGCATCCTGATTTTTCGGTCGGTAACTGGTAAATTGGTAAACGGGTATTGTACGTTACTGATTTGTGGGGTATCCAGGTACCTGTAACCTGTCCAATACCCGACAAAATGCAGGTATCAAATTCAGTACCCATTTCAACCCTATTCTGGGTGAAACTGAGAGAGGTTTTTTTCCCCTACCAGATTTTAATCAAACTTCCCCCAAGGCCAGTACAGTGTCTACAAAAACCAACTGAAACCGTGGAGAAAAGGCTCAAAATGAATCCATGTCAACGTGACGTAATGTAAGTTGCTGGCATCTTTAATAATGGGTTGTTTTATACAGCTACACCGATGTGGAAACGACAAACAGCGTGGAAGGAAACACAACAGAAGTACTGCTTGTTGTCAACAATAGTTGATTGTTGTTAGGTGGGACTAGCTCCGGCACGCATTCTGTAGAAGGAAAAATCCTTCAGCAAATTGGATTCCTGGATTTACTAGTTAGTTGTACCTAGAAAAATGAAAAGACCAAGAAATATTGATGTTGAAGTTGAGGGTAGGGATGCTTCAAGGGTTACTAAAATAATGAAAACAAATGACATTTGTTAGATTTCATTCATTTAAAAATTTTTTCCATTGAATTTATTAAAAAATTCTAAACACCAAAAATGCCAATGTCTATGCACAAAATGGCCGCCAGGACCGTTTCACGCATGCGTGGCCCTTTTCCAAAATGGCACCAATGTTTGGGGACTAACTGGTACCCAATTAGTGCCCAATTCAGGTACCCAATGCCCCAGAATGTTGACCTTTGGTCCTGATTTTTTTGTGTTCCATCCTGAATTACCGATCAGTAACCAGAAAAATTAGTAATAGAAATGACCAATTAGGGGGGTTATTTGGGTATGTGGTTGCTGCTCAGGTACCCGTCACAATACTAAAAAATTCAGGTATTAACCACAGGTGCTAAATCAGGGACCTGTTTCAGCTCGAGGAGAGGGGCCTCCATCACGTGGGGAGGTTTGGCTCCTGAAGGGGATGTTTTGTTTAATGGAACATCAAAACTTAATTTAAGAGAACAGGTTTTTTTCTTCTTCTAATGGGCAAGTCAGCGAGTATCCATCAAACATTCTTATAAAAGGGGGCACACACAAGCATTTCAGAAAGGGATCCAGCCTCCCTGTATCTGGCGTTGAGTAAAGACTGGGGTTGTAAAGACAGCCGCTCTGAGCTGCCTGAGGCGGGGAGTACGGGATATAAATTCTGTGAAATAAATAAATAAATTGTGCAGTTGGGTTTGGATAAAACACAAATAACATAAAAAAGCTCTTTCCAGCTTCCATTATTTTTTAATTTTTTTTTAAGAAGTCCTCAATTTTTGGGTTTGCGTTAGTGCACTTTGTGCTTCTCCATTTCTGCATCTACAATTAGATGTTTTAAATTGCTGGTCTAGCAGTTTGAGCATCTTCCAAATTTCAAAGTATGTTGTGCTTGTAGGGTGGTGGTGGTGAGTTCAGATCTGTAGGGAGTGGGTTGTGGTCTGATTTTAGGTTTTACTTTTGATCTTTGAGTGCTTTGTGGTTCAGGGGGGTTAGCCTGCTTCCACAGCCAGCTGGGGGCAGAAAAGTGCCCATCGAACTGGACGGGATGGGGTGGGGTAAGGGTGTGAGATGCCCTTTCCTGGGGCTCTGGAATTTGCTGATCTCACGGTCCTTTACAGCTTATTGCAAGGTCATCACCTGCGCACGTGTGAGCACACACGGGACTGCACCCCCTGCCTGCAGGCGTCCCAGCCAATAGTAGCAGGTCCCAAAGTTTTGAGGAGGGCTGAAACTTGCTCTCGCGTTCTTGCTAAATCGTAGCGAGAATTGGCTTCTCGGCAAGATTTGTGAGAACGAGTTTATTTATTTTTTATTTATATTTAAAAAAAATTATGCTGCCCCCTCCTGCTGCAGGCATCTCAGGGAGGCTCACAGCATATTAAAAACATGAAAATAAACAATAATAATTCAATTAAAAAACAATATTAAAACCCCATCCCTCCCCCCCCCTACCCTAACCCAACCCACCCACCCCGTCTCCCTTGAGAAAGGCCTCTTACATAGTCTGCGGAAAGAGGGGAGGCTGGCAGACAAGTGGATCTCCGATGGGAGGGAGTTCCACAGCCGCGGCGCAGCCATGGAGAACGCCCTCCTCATAGTGGACACCCGGGGGACCCCGAGGAGGGCACCCCCAGCTGACCGCAGGGGTTGATCCAGGACCCAGAGGGTGAGGTGGTCCTGCAGATAGGCGGGGCCCAAGCTGTTTAGTGCTTTCAAGGTCTTGAATTGGGCCCGGAAGCCTACCGGCAGCCAGTGCAGAGAGCGAAGCACCGGTGTGATATGCTCGCGTCGGACCGTCCCCGTCAAGAGACAGGCCGCCACATTCTGCACCAGCTGCAGCTTCTGAACCAGCAGCAAGGGTAGCCCCACGTAGAGCGCGTTGCAGTAATCCAGTCTCGAGGTAATAAAAGCATGGATGACAGACCAGATCCGCATCTGAGACATACCGCCTAAACTGACGCACCAGGTGTAATTGGCAAAATGCCCCCTTCGCCACAGCTGCCACCTGGGCATCCAGGCAGAGCTCTGGGTCCAGGAGCAACCCCCAGACTCCAGACCTGAGAAACCAGGGGAGGACGGACCCCATCAATGATGGGGGCCACCACTCCCTCGACCTTTCCCACAACCATTACTTCTGTCTTTTCAGGATTAAGCCTCAGGTGACTCGCCCTCATCCAATCCCCCACAGCGGACAAACACCGGGTAAGCACCGAGACTGCTGGGTCTGAGTCGGAGGAAAATGAGAGAGAGAGCTGGGTGTGATCAGCATATTGATGACATCTCACTCCATACTCCCTAACAACTTCTCCCAGAGGCTGCATGTTCACACTGAACAAGAGAGGGGATAAGATGGAACCCTGTGGTACTCCACACGCGAGGCCCCGGAGGGAAGATGAAAACTCCCCCAGCACCACACGCTGGGTTCTCCCAGCCAGGAAAGAGTGGAACCATTCAAGAACAGTCCCGCCAATCCCTGCCCGGTCACCAACAACTCATGATCAACGGTATCAAATGCAGCCGAGAGATCTAACAGGATCAATAAGGTTGAACGACCCTGGTCCGACTCACGGGAGAGGTTGTCGGTCAAGACCACAAGCGCAGTCTCCGTGCCATAACCTGGACGAAAGCCCGAATGCGAATCGGCTGATTTTTGAGAATCGGCTGATTTTTGACCCATTCTCGCGTGAAACTCATGCAGCCGAAAACTGGCGACGCGCATGTGCAAAATAGCCACTGTGGCTCCCGGTGGCCATTTTGTTCATGCACAGTGCGTTTTAAGGGCATAGAGAATCTCGCAAGATTCTCAAGAACCCTCAGAAATGCTCTGTTCAGGCGCAAACATGGCTGCTGGAGGTGCGCATGTGCAGAAATGGCCACAATGGCCATTTTGCGTCTGTGCAGAGCGCAACTGAGATTTTTAAGAATCTGATGAGATTCTTGAAACTCATGGCAAGATTTCGCGCTGGGCTGCGAGACTCTCCCACCTTCTCGTGAGAACGTGCGGGATTCTTGTTTCAGCCCTAGTTTTGAGATGCAAAACCCCTACAAATTGTGACTGAAACAAGAACAGAAATCAGTAACACAAATTCCATCTCTACTTTGCCATCCCTAGAAAAGACTTGTGTATTAAGATCCCAGGGGTACCGATTCCATTTCCTTCTCTTAATGAAGACCTGGGATGTCACACAGGGACACAAGCTCTTTGGAAACATCCAGCCGTCAAAAGTCAAGACGCCGCCATGCTTACCTGAACGCAGCAAACTCGGAAGGGAAGGTCAGGACACCGGGGTTCTCGTTAATGTACCTCTTAGTAGAACTGCGAGTAAGAAAGTAAGCTTGGAAGTCAGTGCATTAATTATAACAAATAATAACACAATTTGTTGATACAGTGCCCCCATGCCAAATGGCACATGGAGCGTTTCACAGCTTACAAATACCATACAACAATATAAAATCCATTAAAATATAAATCTGTGTTAAAAAAAATTAAAATTAAAAGGAGAAGGTAAATGGGGAAGAAAAAAGACACTAAAGGGCATTATGAATGCAGTGAGACAGCCGTCCTCTTGTGTCGCGGGACCTCCCTGGCGGTAAGTATTGACTGAGTTAGACGCACTCGTTTTCTGTTCCTGGGTTTCAGCAAAAAAAATGACCCCGTTGTCTAGCAGATTCCTTCACTCATTGGCGGTTTGTTCCCCTCCGCCATTCAACCCTACAAGTCTGTAACCAACAATCAAGTTGAATTTGCACGGACTACAAATCTAGGCCTGACAGTGAGCTTTAACCAATGAGCCTGGGCAGAGTTCTGTGATGTCGCAGGGCTCTGGAAGGGCTGTGTGGGGGAAAAAAAAAGGGCAGAGCTAAGGTTTCCAGTCTGACCACACCCCCTCCAGGTAATCCTGATATATAGGATCACCATCTCCCCCCCCCCCCAAGACTTTTTCTTGGAGGGATGCCAAATGGCCACCACACATGCACAAAACAGTTGCCCTTTTCCCAAATGGCAGCTACACTGCCGGCGCCATTTTGGAAAAGAGCGTCGCATGTGCGGAGCGACCCCAGTGGCCATTTCACGCATGCACAGTGCTTCTTCTTTTTTAAAAAAATTGAGGGGGAAAACCTCCAATTGTTGAGAATTGGGACTTACCTCAATTCTTGCCAAGAACTGAGGAAAAAATCGATTGAGTTTCAGCCCTAGTTTTTATGTGGCCCTTTTCCAGTTCCTAGATCTGGCCCCTGGATCCAGTTCCCTTAGCGTGAGCTCAGGTTTTCAATGCTTTTGGGCAGTAAGGATCAGAGATGAGGACATGCTCTCAAGGCTAGGGGACAGATGCAAGGTATAGCTCCCTGACTGGGATCCTCCTTTTCTTGAGTGCACCCCTTCCGCATCCCTGTCCACAACTTCTATGCGGTCGTCAGAGCGTGTACCAATTTTCAAAGTGACCCATGGGGAGGTGGGGGCGTGTAAGGTTCCTCACCTCTGCTCTAAAAACGTATCCTGTTCTACCATCTCCAAGAAGTTTTCTCCCTCCCTCTTGATTTATCTACCTGTAACGCTTTGTGTTGATAAGCCAGTGCACAAAATCCTTGGCCTTCATCTTGTCCAAATATCTGGTAAAATCACTGGTGAATGTACCTTCGGAATGCCGCTTAAAGTTAGAGGTGAAACTCTGGGCACTCTTGGATTCAATCGATTGCCACCTGTTGGGGAGACAGGGATGGGGACGGGGAGGGGAAAGAAAGAGTTGGCTCCCGCCGAGAGGCAATGAGATTTACTGGGTAGAGCACTGACTTAAGAGCTAGTTACCATCTCCATCTGAGCTTTCCCATGGAGGAAGAGGCCATGCTAACGGGGAGCGGGTTAAAGCGTCCACCACGCCCCATTTTAAGGTAATCCTGCCCCTTACAAAATGTGACAACTGAAACAAGAACCCACAAAACGAATACGTCTGTCAAAATTATATGGGGGATGCTGCCCTGATCTCTCCAGGTCAGTGAGGGGCACTTCCAATAAAGCAGATACATTGCAGAAAGGGGGGTGGTTAAAGTACACCACACCCCTTTCAGAATGTCACGAGTCATCATACTCTGTGTGACCTGTAACGCTGCACATGAGTTCGGTCCACAGCTCTACCCGTTAACATCCTGATTAGTTGACCCACCCCTAACATCGACCCTGATTATTAATAGGGCTGGTTCGAAACAAGCATTCCACTCTCATGGGAAAGTTGACAAAATTGGGATGACTGCCAGAATTCCAATTTTTGACTCTAATTCTGATTAATTTGTGCATGTGCAAAACGGCCATAGCCATTCTGTAAGTGGGCAAAATTGACCACCACCATACAACAGAGTGGCCACCGCTCTACTGTACGGTGTCTGCCGTTTTGTCATACGGTGATGGCCATTTTCCGCATGCGCAGAACGGCTGTGGCCATTTTCCGCATGCACAAATTGGGGGCTGGGGGGAAGGAAAATTGGAAAAAAAATTTGTTTGGGATTCTGATCAAAATTTAATCTGATCCACGCTCCGGTCAGACCGATCAAACTTCCCGCTTCCACTGAAATGACATAATTCTGGTTTCAGCTCTCCTGATTAGTGACTAATAGGTTAATGTATTTTTCTGGCCTCCGGTATGGATTTTTCAGCTTCTGGTACTGATTTTTTGACTTTCCACCCTGGTTCCCAATTCCTGGGCATTCTGGGGTACTTAAGTGCCTGACTCGGTATTCAGGTACTGGTCAGGCACTCAACACTAAAAAGTGTGGTATTTTCCCTGGGTATCAAATGCGCTTCCTCTTTCCCATGGATCTCTCGTTGTGACATCACACTAATCTGCAGTGGGTGGAGTGACATCAGAAAGGGGCGTGGCAAAGGGGCTGCTACGCCCCTTTCTGTCCTGGAGAAACTGGGAATTCCTTGGGATTTTGAGATATGAAAACCTGGAGAGGTGGCGACTCTGTAAGAGTAGTCGGTCCTCCCCAGTAACCTGCCCGTACAGAGATAATTATGGAGTGATCCATCCTGTTTCGGTGATTCGTACTTGCAAAAATTAAGACAGTGGTTTCTAATTTGTTTGCCTTTGACCCCACATTGAGACGTCATCATAATTCCACAACTACAGAGAGCAACCCATGTGGACCAAGATTGTGACTGTGTCTGCAGAGGGTATGACCCCAGTTGGCGGTCCTGACCCACCACTTGAGGACCTCTGATTTAGTGACTGCTTGCACAGGAGACTAGATTTCCTGACCATCTTGACTAACAGCCACTTTGGGGCCTATTCCCCATGCACTTCCTAGATCTTTTTGAACCCAGTTATCCTATTGACCTTCAAAATGTCCTGTGGCAATGAGTTTCACAGGTTAACCCCGGGTTGAGTGAAAAAGTACTTCCTTCTGTTTCCTTTAAACCTGCTGCTTGTTAATTTCATCTCGTGTTGGCTAGTTCTTGTGCTATGAGAGAGAGTAAATAACGGTGCCCCATTCACTTTTTCCTCCTCATTCATGGTCTTGTAGACCTTTATCCCATTCCTCCTCCATATCTCTTTTCTAACCTGGACAGACATTATTGCCCCCCTACTGCCTGCTGCTCCTCTGCCCACTTCTTGCTGCTGCCCCAAATGTGTCCGTCTCCCCCCCCCCACATCTCCTGCCCCCCTGGGGTGATCTCTGCAAGCTGACACCCTGCCTCACGTTGGGATGCCTGCCTGTGTTGAAACCAGTGCCTGCTGCTCCTCTGTCCTGCTGCTGCTGGTCTGTCATGATTGTGCCCCCTTCCCTCTCTTTCACACACACATACTTTCTCCCCCATTGGACGTTCTCTGCAAGTTGAAGTCCAACATAGTATATACTCTAAACAGCATGTCTCCTTTGCCA
Source organism: Sphenodon punctatus (assembly GCA_003113815.1). Classification (NCBI taxonomy): domain Eukaryota; kingdom Metazoa; phylum Chordata; class Lepidosauria; order Sphenodontia; family Sphenodontidae; genus Sphenodon; species Sphenodon punctatus. Next base: position 4,429,152 of record QEPC01013826.1, read on the forward strand.
GTCCCTGCTGCTTCTCAGTGCCTGCCTGCTGCCTGCCAGTCTGTCTGATATTCTGCCTCCTGGGGGCATTCTGTGCCACTTGAAGCCTTGTCAGTTTTGGGGCACCGCTATGCACGCCTATGCTAGTGCCTTGAGTGCCTGGTGCTCACTGCCTGCCAGTGTCTTTTCTGTCCCCTGCCCGCCTGCCACATCCAGTCTCTCTCTGATATTTCTATCCCCCGGGGCAGTCTGTGCAAGTTGGGGGAAGGGGAAGTGTCCTAGAAGGGCAGTAAAACCGCTCTTTAAAGGCATGGAAGCCCATTGATTTCAATGGGAAATTAATGTAAAAAGAAAACAAATGAATTTTAAACAAAAACAAAAAAATGAGAGAGAATTAATTTTTGGGTACAAAAACAGAAGGGGAAGTGAAAACGAAGTTGTCCCTTTCTGCACCCCTAATAATAGCTTTGATCTCTTCTGGCATAGATGCTGTTCCATGCCCTCTTTACCATTTTCAGTTCAACTGTCTGTTTTGAGATTGTGGCACTGAGAACCATAAACCCATAATTGTCAAGTTGTGGGTACGCTGTACATTTGTTGAGTTGTGTTCTGCAGGTATCAGGGCATAGCCTAAATCTATAACTCCTAGCAAAAACAAGCTATACCCAAAAAGTAGAAGGTTCCCAAAACAGATTAACTAAATTCTATAAAGGAAAAAAATTCCTATAGGTCATAACAGGTAGCCAAAACACAGTTATTTAATTCATAATCATCTTATACATTGCTGTAAATGCTAAATGTGGTGATATACAAACCTAAGATATATTTGAAATACAGATTGAAAGAAAGGTCCTTCACAGAGGCTAGGCGATAAGATACTCTCACACAGTGAACTTCTATACAAATCAGCACAGAGTATTTTCAGACCTGACGGGGCCCAATTCGCCCTGTCACGGAAACACCCTGGGGATTCCCCACCGGGATCAAAGTGGCACCGCAAACAGACGTGCCGCCCGATCCCGGCGGGGAATCTGGGGGACGCGCGGTGCCGCACGGCCCTGCCCCCCCCCCCACGCTCCCCCAGCGGCCCGCCTGCCCAGAAACGGGCGGGCGCTGCGGCCACTCGCCCCTGGGAAAGTGACCACGACCCGGAATCAGGCCGTGGTCAGCGGCCAGACATGATGTTGACACACTCAACCACGGGGAATTTCCCGTGGTTGAGCGTGTCAACATTGCGTCTAGCCAGTGTTATGCGGGGTGGTCACCCCCGTAAATCATGGGGGCGGGGGGAGATCAGATTTACCACGTTTCCGTGCCTCCTCCGGGGAGGAGGCATGGGAGCATGGTAAATCTGATTTACCCCCCTCGTGATTCACGGGGGTGAACATCTGGCGTAACACTGGCTAGACGTGATGAGATCATGCTCCCCATGTGGGAATCCACTGTGGTTGAGCATGATCTCGTAACGTCTGAAAATACCCACAGACTTCAAAGAACAAGCAAAGAGCTGCCACGAAGAACAGTCCACTAACTGGACCCAAATCTTTCTGAAGGGGGGCCTGCACCGAGGTCTCACTCCTTTCTAGTCCACACTGTAGGTGTAGATTACCCAACGTTTCGCTCGCAAGAGCTTCTTCAGGGATATTTTCTTCTAGATTCAGGAACCCTAAGACACACAGAAATTGGCTCGAAATTTTTGGCACTGGGCAAAAGCTCTTATATAGCCTGTAAAGTTACAGAAGTATTTTTGCTAAAAACATACCGTTTCTTGCATTCCCCCTGGCACCTTTAAATCTCATTTTGGTTATAAAGGTTAGACAAACTTTTTTATTGCACCAAAGCACCTACATGTTTAGTTATAGAGGGGAAAATTACCAAACCTCCCTAGCTGCATTTCCTTTTATCCATACTCAAAGCCCACGGTTTTATTTTGTATGCCCAATCCATGCTAGGGTTGTACTTTGCTTTAAACCTGAAAAAAACCTCCTGTTCATAACGGAGTGGTCTATCGGCTCTTTTCTTTTTGCAGAAAACCCTAGGCCTATTCCCTTTCATGTGTGCTATACACTCACCTGAAGTGGAACGGTCTCAGCAACAAGTAAACGTCATCATCTCCTATATGTGGGGGGGGGGGCTTTTCCTTTTCAAAACGCAGGGTGATGTTCTAAGGTGTCTGCCTCCTAGGATTTATGTGCAGAGAGCAGGTTTCATATTCCATTTGTTCATTAGCCTCTCTTTACTACTCCTTAAGACTGTGCTGTTTTGTATCGCAGTTCACTGTGTTAGAGTATCTTTTTGTCTAGCCTCTGTGAAGGCCTTTTCTTTCAATCTGTATTTCAAATATATCTTAGTTTTGTATATCATCACATTTAGCATTTATAGCACTGTATAAGATGATTATGAATTAAATAACTGTGTTTTGGCTACCTGTTATGACCTATAGGATTTTTTTTCCTTTATAGAATTTAGTTAATCTGTTTTGGGAACCTTCTACTTTTTGGGTATAGCTTGTTTTTGCTAGGAGTTGTATTTTGCTACATGAGAAGTGCCAGACTGGGTCAGACAAACAGTCCATCCAGCCCAGCATACTAGCTCTGATGCTTTGGAGAAGTGTCTAACCTGTCACAACGGAGTGATCCCTTCCCTGCTGTTCACTCCCAGCCACCGACAGTCTCAGGTCTCAGAGCTGAAACGGGTAGGATGTTAGGGCTACCTGTGAGCAATAATGGAGTTTTCGAGCACTGAATCGGGTGCCCAAATCGGCACTCGAATGCAGAACAGGTACCCAATTATTCAAAAATACTGAGTATTTCTGTTTCTGGGTTACTGATTTATCATTTTCCAATAGGAAATCAGGATGGAAACATGGAAAAATCAGGAAAAAATGATATTTCAATCAGGTACCCAACTGGGCACTAATTGGATACCAATTAGTACCCCAAATTATTAGGTTCAATTGAGTACCACAGTTTTGACAGGTATACTCTTTTTGTTTGTGAGAAATCATTTCCGTTCTAGTCATCCACCAACCAGCTTAACTTAATAACCACCGATGGACCTTGCAGCAAGGGCAGACTGGTTAAGGGAGCCTGGCGCTTTAAGGAAATTTATTAATTTATTTATTCATATTTCTATACCGCCCTTCCCACAGAGGCTCAGGGCGGCTTACAATAATAAAAACAAGGTAAAAGCCATTAAAATTAGCAAAAACCAATAATACCCCACCCAAACCACCCCTACATCTCCCACCCATCCCATCTCACCCTATCCATACCTACTAGGGATGGGCGAACAGAACGCGGTTCGGACATCTGGTCATTCGGTTCGAAACCCGAGTTCAGGTTCGGTTGTTCGGTTCGGCGGAGTTCGGTTCAGCCGAATTTGGCCGAACATTCGAAAATAGCGCTACCGATACCGAATTTGATTATTTTTTCCAGTATCGGTATCATTTGACCCTGAAACGACCCCTGGTCTCCACCCCTGGTGCCAGAAAGTCTGCTCCTCAGCTGCCTCGCCCTTCCAGTCACGTTTTTCCCACCTGAAGTCACGTTTTTCCTGACCCCAAACTCATCTGAACTCACCCAAACATGACTGAACTGTTTGGCCGAGTTCGGTTCGGACGTCCGATCAGGTCGAGTTCGGTCCGAACTCTGACCATCCAACCCGCGTTCGTCCATCCCTATTACCTACCAAATGACTAACAACCCACCCACCCACCCAGGCAAACAAGGACCTTAGTTAGGACCAGCTGGGCTGAACGTGGCCAAACCAGCCCAGGACTTAGGATCCCTGAGCTGAGCTCAGTAGGGAGGTTGTTGGGAGAGGCAGACGCCAAGCAGGGCTCTGCTTCAGAGGGGTTTGGGGAAACTAGGGAGATGAAGGATCTTGGAGGGGTTTTGCCTCACAGGGATGAGTCAGCCCACAGCTGAGGGCTGCTCCTGGGCATGACAGGCTACAGGGGGGTGATTGAGCTCTTAGCCTGAACCAGATGCTGGAGGGCTGCAGGCAACCAGAGGAGAACCTTGCTCCAGGAGGAACTGTGCCTGGTTAGGAAGTAGCCTAATATGTGAACTGGTGGTAAATCAACTAAGCACTGTAAAATAAAGGATACTGGAGAGGCTGAGGTCCAGTGCAGTCTGGGTTCTTGGGGGACTGAATCCTGCAAAGACTTACCAACTCAAAGCACAGCCTGCTGTTACAGACCTGTCTCTATGAACTGTGTCTTTCTGAGACTGTAACCCTTGGGGCAGGCATCTGTTCCTAGTCTTGTCTGGTCAGTGTCAGGCACATTGCTGGAGTTGTATATCGTAATAATAAATTATAATTAACAACATCATGCTAAAACCATGTCCCATTTCACCATGAAGGTGGGGGGTGGGACTGTGGTATGGTTTGCAGAATACCAGCTGGCTAGAAGATTCTGGCTTTTAGTGCAGAGATATTTGGAGCCATCTTTTCTAATTAGAAGGCACACATCGTTCAGTCTAACACCTAATTCCCTTTTTAAAAACTTCTGCCCTGGAATAAGCTGTAGGATTGTGATGTCCCTAACGCATTCTGTTAAGCTACAGTCTGACAGGGACTCTCTGCTGTTCTCCTAGGTTGCTAAAACACCGTACCACAAATCTCGCCTATATTTCCCCTTTGCGAACGCTTCTTACCTCGATTCATCCGACATATTTTTTAGGACCATTTGCCAGCTCACTGGCACTAGAGCTGCAGCTACCAGTCCCCAGATGCACAGCCACTGTAGGTTTTTCATCTGGCCTCCTGCACAAGAAGAAAGCCCAACTTTACGTTATAATTATGATTTCTTATTTATAGAACACCAGCAGCGAATGTCCGAGGTTACGGGCTTCAAACAAAACGGCATGAGACAGAATAACTACTGTGCAATGCATATTTCAATTTGTTTTCGGACGGTGTTTCCCCAACGTGTTGCCTGCATGACCCCATTCTGAGACTTGGAAATCCCAGATAGTCACATGGACATGCCAAAGCATATTTAATATCCGTTGGGGCTGTGACTTTAATCTGTAGATTTCATCGAACTCCACGTGGGGTGGGTGGTTCTGATGCACAATTGAGAGCCTCGGTTTTAAGAAGTGGAGGGGAGAGAGTGCAAACTCACAAATTGGGCTACCTCCTGGCATATATAAACTGCTATGCCACAAACTAGTTACTCTGGAGTAATCCCATAGTCATCAATAGGGCTAAGTAAATGATTTGAAGATCCCAGTTGTAGCTGAATCTATGAGACCAAGGTATGACTGTGTTAGATTTTAAAGACAATTCTGATGTCCATAGATCTATGACTAACTTCCTTTCAGAAGCTGTACCTAACTAACAACCAAAGTGTACGCAAAAGGGTGTAGTAGTTTCTTATTAACATCATGTCGTGCTTTACTATCAAAGCCGCCTAGGTCAATAACACAACACGCTTGTTATAAAGCCATTGGTGAAAGCAATCGGATTGTTTCTTCCTCTGTTTTTTGGCAATCCAAATGACAATTCAACTCTTATCCTAGCTCCAATAATTTGGACCTCCAGTGGTTCTGAAATTATAGGCCCCATACATCACCCCATTCTCTCCCCCCTCCCCCCACACCGCTTAGCTTTTCATGTCTAGGACAAAACATTGCCATTAGGCTAGCCATAAAAGCAATTTGGTTATTTGCTGGAAAGATAATTAGCACGGAACTCTTTTTGGTTGACTCTGTTTCCTAGCTGGTGCACAGTTTAGAACTCTGTTCATTCTCCTGTTGTCAAGGCATTCCTCCAAAGCCCTACCAGATGGTTATTAAGAATGCAAGCAATAATCAATCACCTACCTTCCAAAGGAATAAGCTTTCTCCTTAAAATTCTGGATTCTTTTTTCTTTCTACAAGCAAGTTGTGGCTAAACTCGAGTTCTTCCCGGTGCTTTTAAGCTTGTTAGCAGGATGCTAGAAGATGACAGACAGGTCACTGCTGTTCCTCTTTTTAGTCAGATGGGTCAATTATGAATCATTAGAAGATTTTTTTTTATTTTTTTTTTAAAAAGCCAGTATCTAGCAAGGATAGAGTTGTTGGTGCCTTGTTCACTAGTGCCTTTATCAAGATGCTTAGAGAGCCACTGGGCGAACTATCCAATTCCTCCCGACTGAGGAAAAAAGGAGACTAAATGTCTTATTTTCCACGATGCATCCTAGGTGAGGAAATGATCTTCCTGCCTAGAAGGCAGCTGTTCCAAACACCTTTCAGTACAAATAAAAAGAGAAAGAGAGACAATGCAGAAAAGGCTTTCAGCACAAAAATACTTTAACTGGAAGTATATTGCTTAATCTTCAAAAGGAGATTATCCATTCATCCATTCGGTGGGTATCCTTGTTCTTGCAGCTGCTTGTTTCAGTCAACACTTGGCCTTTTGGAAGCCGACAGCCATTAGCTACCAAGGACTGTATAAAGGTGAGACAGCGAGCAGGAGGTTTGTCCAAGCACCATGGCACCATCTCTGGATCTCAGCGAGGTCTTTTTCCAGACTTACTGCCTAAATCTTTGCATCCGTCTTCTGCCTAGAACTTTCTCCAGCCCCTGGCTCTCCTCTTGGCTCAGATCTCCTGAGTAACAACCGAGCATAGTTCTCTGTTCGTTGGCTTTGGACTGCAGGGCTGGCCTTAGAATTTGTGGGGCCCAGGTTGAAGATAAAATGTGGCCATGTTTGGGGCCTGGCTTTAAAAGAGTGCCGTGGTTCACCACCTGCAGTGGTGCATGGGGTTGGGCTAGATGACTTTTGAGTTACTTTTCAGCCTTGTGACTCTATGACTTTGAGTTGGGCTCCCATGCCCTACCCTGGTGAAGACGGGGGCCACTGTGGGGTCCCCAGAAAGAGCACCTTGGGCGACCCCTGTGGTAAGGCCAGCCCCGGTGGACTGTCCTTTTGCCACCCCTCTAGTACGGCACTAGAGAAAGATACCCCAGCCTTCACCGAAGATATGTTCTCACCGCACATCCCGATTACCCTTTAGCCCATCATGGACTTTGATTTCCCAGCTCTGACCATGATGACCACAGCCCAAACCACGTACAGAATACATCTCTCCATGTATCCTTCAGCAGGGGCAGAATTAAGCCAGTGCTAAACATCCTTTTCTTTTGATTCTTTTGTCTTCTCTTTTGCAAAATACGACTCTTGGTCTGGGGACGCTGTATGATTTTTCAGTCAGTCACTGTGCTCATGCAGCACTAGGGATGGATGCAGGCGACTGCAATATGAAGGGTCTGTGAATAAATTTGGAATTATATTTATTTAGATTTATTTATTTTTAATCTCGCCCTATCCCTTAGGCTCAGGGAGGTTTTCGGTTCTTTTATTAACTGTAACATTAATGACTAACTCAACCCTTCATCCTCGCAACAATCCTGTGAGGTGGGTTAGGCTGAGAGATATGTGACTGGCCCAAGTCACCCAGTGAGTTCATGGCTACGGTGAAATTTGAACCAGGGGCCTCCCCCTAGCTTCCAGTCCAAGTAGTGCCCTCTTAACCACTGCACCACATTGGCTCAATGACAACGCAAGCTTATCGGGACTGGAGCAGAAATGAGCGCACGCACGCACGCACACACACACACACACACACACACACACACACCACCCACCACCCCCCCGGGGTACATGTACAATGCCTGTGTTGAAAAAGATAGTTTGGGTAATAACCCGTGACGCCGATCCCATGGCCCACAGATTCTGCGCACACCCCACCACCATTGTGGGCACGTGGTGCTGTGCGGGATCCGTGTGCTGGGACAGGGCCCAATATAATTTTGTACACCCATTTTGGTTATTCTGTTTAAAAAATTTTAAGTTTTTTTTTTAGTTTGGTTGTTTTATTTTGGTTACATTATTTGGGCAATATTAGCACAATTGCGCATACACAATGGCCAAAAACGATGCAACCAACTCCCACCCTACCCCCTACCCCCGAAACAGAATACCTGAAAAATAAGATGTGTGTGAAAGTACCTGTTTCGATTTTGGATATTATTCAGGTTCCTGGACAGCAACCCAAAAATTAGAATATTACACACCAATAATAAACCCAATGCCCATTTTGGCTCCAGTCTGACTTTTAACATGCCTGAAGAAGGGCCCTGTGTGGCCTGCAAGCTTGTGTGAAGGACAGCCCTTGAATTGGTGCGATTCCTTGTAGGATCAGGGCCACCCCTCCGGTTTGCTCCTCAGCTCACCCCCCAGGAACAGGCAACAGGTGTTCAGGATAACACTGTTTTATTGCTACCCCCCCAGTGCAGATATATATGTACAGGATGCATGGAGCTCAGCAGGTACCTCTGGCTTCCTGATCCCCTCTGGGACCCGGCTTGTACCCAGCCCCCCCGGGCCCTGGACTAGGCAGGCAGTAGCCTCCCTTGCCCGCTCTCGTAGCAGTGCCCTTCTGTGGGTACTTTATTTAGGACCCTGGATAGCGTAGAGTGGAGAGAAGGTGAGGGAGAGTAGCCACCAGCGACGTGCACTCTTTGCCTGCCCTAGCTCAACTGACTTCAACCAAGCTAGGCCTCCTTTTATATCCCTGCTAAGGGGCAGGGTTTCAGTGACCCGTGGGCTGTTCTTAAAGGGCCAGCATGCGTATGTCACATCCTGCATCTTCTCACCAGCACAAGTTGGTCCAATAAGAAGTTCTCATCTGAACCACTTTGTCTTCATCTCTTAACTTTGGGACTAACAGGGTAACCGTCCCTTAACTGTCAGTAAATCTCTCCCTTTCAGGAACATTTACAAAACTTCACTGGTATTTCCACGTTCCATGCTGTGATCATGTTTTCACACAAACTTGAAATGCCGATGGCAATTTTAATTTCTTTTGTCATTTATGGATCAAGTGTAATATATAAATAAATACCAAACTACAGGAAGTACCAAACAAAGGCATTTCTGACTGGAAACAGATAAAATTGGTGAGAAAGTGGCAGAAGGTGGCAGATGGTCTTTTCCCGATGGAAATGGCATTTATGGTTAATGGTTGATTCATCTCTAGCTGAGCCATTTATTCTAGAAACACACAATAGCCAAATTATACTTTCCTCCCCATGACCAGTTATTTTAACATCCATCTCAAAATATCATTATCTTGATTCTGGACGGGACAGAAGACCCTTCTGCTAATTAGGCATAGTAATGGCTTTTTTAAAAAAAGAGCCTGTCACTACAGGAGTTAGGAAATCACTTAATTGGTGCCACCTTTAGAGAGAGGGTCTCCATTGGGCTGATCCATCGGTACGTCATTGGGTTTCTCTGTTTATCCCTGCTGTCAAATTAGCTTGCAAGAACATTGTTGTCATACTGTGTCCTGACCTCTGCCCTCGGAAGGGACTGGCATGACAGGTATCGGGGACTAATACGGGTTGGCTAAGAAGCTGAGAAATGGCTATCAGAATTTCTTTTTACAGCCATGTACCAACAATGGGAGAATATGAAGAAGAAAAGATTTTCACTGTGGGGATGTATCCAAAGGAGAACGTATAGTGATAAGAAATGATTTCATGAAATGTCCAAACTGTTGTTGTCGTTTATTTTAATAGTTTAAAGATCAGTGCCCGATCGAAGGCAGTTGAAGGCCCTGTACAAAATAGTGGTGTTTGATGGACAACGACTCTCCCATTAGAAAAAGGGATAGCGTTACCTTCATTAATTTTGATGGCCGGTTAAACATAACATCCCTTCAGGGGTAAGGATGTCCTCTGCTGAAAAACTGTATTTAGGGTTGTTCGGTGTTCCTTATTTTAAGAGAGCATCCCCTGGGGCTGGGAGGTTTGTAGTTGGCTCATCACTCCTTGGCTGGGGCCTTGGTTTCACCCCCTTGCCGTACCCCATTGGAGGGATGGTGGCAGCAGAGGTGTTCCAGAATTGCTGCCAGGTCCATCTCGGGCAGGGACTGTGTCTATCTTGATTTTTGTAAAGCACCACGTACATTACCAGCGCTATATAAATGCTTATAATAATAAATTAATTAATTACTGCTCCTGAAGTTCTCAGGGTCCTTCCTTTGCTTCTGAATTCAGCTTTGACTTCCTGTCATCCAATTCCTACCTTCTGTATTGGCTCCATTCTTTGGCCTCTGACCTTTTGGCTTTTGACCTAGTTCCGACTACTGGCATCAAAAAACTTATACCTAACTCAAGAACACTCTCTTAAGACCCTGTTCTGGACATTGTGACAGGCAGTGCTGTCTTTGGATTGGTCTTTTCAGCTGGGCTGTGCGTTTCGGTTTGGATAAAACACTAGGGATGGGTGAACAGAACCGAGTTTGGAAATTTGGTTCAGTTCAGTTGGGAAATTCGGTTCGGAAGTTCGGTTTGGTCGACCGAACTATTCAGGTTTGGTCGACCGAACTATTCAGGTTCGGTCCGAACTCCGAACAAAGTTCGGAAATTCAAACCCCATTGAACTAAATGGAATATTATCTTTTAGGGATGGGCGAACAGAGCTGAGTTCGGAAATTCGGTTTGGTTCGAAAATTGAGTTCGGTTCGGAAGTTCGGACCGAGCTCGACCAGTTCGGTCGACTGAACCGAACTTGGAACTTCCAAATCGCGTTTGCCCGTCCCTATAAAACACAACATGCAAAAAAGCTCTTTTCAGTTTCCATATTTGAAACGCACACACCAAAAAAGCCCTGCAATTTTTGATTCTGTGTCAGTGTGCTGCTTTGTGCCTCTGTTTCCACTTCTAATTGGATGATTTTAATTGTTGGCATCTGAGCATCTTTAAATTTTCATGGCTTGTTGTGATGCTCGGGGGGGGTGGGGTGGCGGAGTTTAGCTCCAACAAATTGGATGGGATGGGTCAAGAGTGTGAGATTCCCCTGCCTGGGGCTCTGGAGCTTGCTGATACCAGGGCCCTTTACTGTTTGTTGGAGGTCACTACTTGCGCACGTGTGTGTACAACACACGCACACGCCTGACCATCTCTTCTTTGAAACAGGAAGAACATGCTAAGAAAACAGCTGTTAAAGCACCCCAGGCTATCAGTGGGATGTTAGCCTTTTATAATAAATGCCCCAAAAGCCCTTTATTTATTGATATATTTATTTATTTATTTATTACTATCATTTATACCCCGCCCCTCCTGCAACCAGCTCGGGGCGGCTTCCAACATTATAAATACATAAAACCAATATAAAACAGTTTAAAAATAATCAACAATAAAAATATTTAAAACAGGACCCTGGAAATTAACAATAAAACAGGATAGGGGCGAAAAATCAATAACCCTAACCCACCCCCACCCCCAAAGGCCTGGCTGAACAGCCAGGTTTTACAACACCGCCGGAATGACAATAGGCTTTGGGCCAGGCGAGCTTCCTCCGGAAGGGAGTTCCAAATACGCGGCCTGACCACCGAGAATGCCCTCTCCATTGTGGCCCCCTGCTTTACGCAGGGAACCTCCAGGAAGGCACCCCCGGTCGACCGCAGGAGCCTCTCTGGGGTGAGGCGAGGCGGTCCCTGAGGTATGAAGGGCCTTATAGATCAACACCAACACCTTGAACCTGGCTCGGCACGCTATTGGCAGCCAGTGCAGAGTCTGGAGCACCGGTGTAATATGCTCCCGACGACCCGTCCCCACAAGGAGACGGGCAGCCGCATTCTGCACTAGCTGCAGCCTCCGGGCCAGGAACAAGGGAAGCCCCACGTAGAGCGCGTTACAGTAGTCTAGCCTCGAAGTGACGAAGGCATGGATGAGGGAGGCCAGGTCTGGGCCAGAGACGAACGGACGGAGCCTACGCACCAGATACAGCTGGCGGAAGGCAGCCTTAGCGACTGCCTCCACCTGCCGCTCCAGGCGGAGGTCCGCGTCCAGTATCACCCCCAGACTCCGGACCTACTGAGCTATGGGAGGGCGAACTCCCCCAATTAGGGGGGCCAATACCTCCCTCGCTCTCCCCACCAACATCACGTCCATCTTATCGGGGTTGAGCTTCAGTCTGCTCTGCCGCATCCATTCCGCCACGGCCTCCAAACACTGGGATAGCACCGAGACAGCAGGGTCTGCGTCAGTTGAAAAGGAGAGGTACAGCTGAGTATCATCAGCATATTGGTGACATCGCACCCTGAACCCTCTCACGACCTCCCCCAAGGGGTGCATATATACGTTAAATAATAACGGAGACAGGACAGAACCCTGCGGAATGCCGCATGATAAGGCGCGGGGGCACGATGTCTCATCCCCAGCACCACCCGTTGGCTTCTCCCCGAGAGGAATGAACGGAACCATTCAAGAACAGTCCCGTCCAAACCCCCCAGGTCACGCAGCCGTCTCAACAGCAGCCCCTGGTACATGGTCTCAAAAGCGGCCGAGAGATCTAGCAGGATGAGAAACCTTGGATGGAGGCGCTAACTGCGGGGAAAGTTAACACTGAAGTGACCTTGTTATATGGGGCAGAGATATGGGGTGGTAATGTAAAGGAAACAGAAATCATGGGAAGGGCGCAATCTGTTTTTCTGAGGAAGATCCTCACAGTATACTTAGGGACTCCAGCTCCTAGGGTCAGGTTAGAAACTGGATCAACAAATATTGAATTGTCGGCTAGACATTCTATGATTCACTATTGGCTTAAGATTAGGGCACTATTGCCCAGGGAGATTCCCTAAGCAGGTACTCCTGGATGCCATGGGAGGACAGGAGATCAGGTTTCCTTGGCTGATAGCTATACAGATGATACTTGTCTATCCCAGTGTAGGGGATAGATGGTTGTATTCTGATCGAATTTCCATCCTCTGAGAAAGGGATAATTAATCAATAACTGAAAAATATTTCTTTACAAGAAGATGTAGCTAAGATCGTAATATTACGTTGTGCACCTATGTATGTCCACATTATGGATGAATTGAGGGTACCTGCATATCTATCTGGATTTTGAACAACAGCTCAGTTAAGGTATTGAATGCCTTAGCTTGTTTTGTACATATTGCTTGTAATCCGTGAAAGGGCATGCTTAGATAAAGTGGTTGTCCTTCATTGTTATGATATTTTTATGGATTGTATTATTTTATTGTACTTATTTTTGGCAGAATTAATTATTATTATTATTGTTGTTGTTGGTGGTATTATTATTATTATTATTAGCTTTTATATAGCATCAGCAATGTACCTGGTGCTTTACAGAAAATAAGATAGACACAGTCCCTGCCCGAGAGCTTACAATCTAAAGACAGGAAGGGGAGACAGGGAAGTGGGAACAGAGGGAGAGACAAGGGATGCAACATTCATGAGGATGCGAGAGCTCAGGTACACTCTCTTGGCTTGGTTGCAGTAAATTGGGAGTTTGCAGATAACAGGTGGGGGATAATCCAGGGTGGGGATGATTAGCAGGAGTTAGGAAGGGCAGAGCGGAAGAGGTGGGTTTTGAGGAGGGACTTGAAGGTACGAAGGGAGGGGGCAAGGCGAATGTGGGCAGTTCCAGGTGTGAGGGGCAGCGAGGGAGAAGGGACGAAGGCAGTTGGGGGAGCAGGGGAGGCATGGGAGGGTGAAGGAGGAGATTGGAGAGAAGCTGAGTGCTCAAACGGGTTCGGAGGGAGATCAGGGCAGAGAGGTAGAGGGGAGTGAAGTTGTGAAGGGCTTTGTAGGTGAAGATGAGGAGCTTGTGCAGAATACGCTCAGGAAGAGGGAGCCAGTGGAGAGAGGAGAGCAGCGGCTGCACATGGTCGAAGCGACGGGCTAGGTGGATGATCCTGGCAGCAGAGTTTTGAACACAGATGAGGGAAGAAAGGTGAGAGCGGGGAAGGCCAGCGAGGAGGTTACAATAGTCGAGGCGTGAGATGACTAGGGCGTGGATGAGAGTTTGGGCAGAGGAGACAGAAAAGGGCATATCTTGGCAATGTTGTGGAGGGAGAAGCGGTAGGACTTGGTGGACAGGGAGGATGGAGACCCCGTCAATGGCAATTGACAGGGCAGAGGGAGAGGAAGGATTGGGAGGGAAGATCAGGAGTTCAGTTTTCACCATGTTCAGTTTGAGCTGGCGTTGAGACATCCGGGCAGAGATATCAGAGAGGCAGTTGGTGAGACGAGCTTGAACAGAGGGGGAGAGGGAAGGAGTGTTCAAGTGTACAATGATTCAGAGATATGGACGTGACTCCCTGCTTTTGTGGCACGCTAGTGAAATCCCAGCCTCACTAAAGTCATTGGCTCAACCTCCATTGACTTTCATGGGATCAGGATTGTACCCCACGATCTGTTGTTATATCATAGGCCAGGAGGGCTAAGTCTGGTGAATCACGTCTCCATGGCAGGACCTTGGACTTTAACGCTAGAATTTCTCATTCAGCTCTTTTGACCTTCTTTTAAAAATCTTTCCAGCTGCACAACAATGTCACAGCACGGCAAGCAGTGGTCGTGGAGATGATTCTCACCTTCCAGCTGGTCCTCTGCATCTTTGCTTCAACAGACAGCCACAGAAAGGACAACGTAGGCTCCCCAGCGTTATCCATTGGCCTGTCAGTCACTCTGGGTCACTTAATTGGGGTAGGTGCCTCATTTCACTGCTGTGAAGAAAATCCTTGAGCCACGTCTTCACCTTCAAGGCTCCTCATAGTCTTGCTCCTCCCTAAATTTCCACCCTTCTTTCCTGCTATGCTCCCACTTGGGACCTTTGCTCATGGATCTCCTTGTCTTCACCTTCAAGGCTCTTCGTAGTCTTGCTCCTCTCTATCTTTCCACCCTTCTTTCCTTCTTCAGTCCCACTTAAGAACTTTGNGGTGAGAAGGGAGTCAAAGGTGGAAAAGAGACGGTGAGGGTCCCGGGAGCAGGACTCAATGTGTGAGGCATAGTATTGCTGTCTAGTGAGGGAGATAGCCGAGTTGAGCGATGAGAGGCAGAATTTGAAGTGGAGGAAGTCAGCGCGGTAGTGGAATTTGCGCTCATGAATATAGGGAGCTTTATTAGCGGAGAAGTGACCATTCCAGAGGGAACAGGAGAATGGGAGTTGATCAGGGGGGAGACAGGGAATGGGGATAAGATTAGGGGAAGGGGGGGCAATGGGATCGGTGGGAGACGGGCCCTGGGGCAGAGGGGCATGAAGTGGTGGGGGGGGGGGGGGGGAGGAGGAGGTGTGGGGATGGTGGAGAGAGATGACAGGCTTAGTGGGAGGCAGGAGGAAAGGAGAAAGAAGTAGGGGGAGAAGCAGATGAGAGGGGAGAAGACAGGGAGAGAGATAAGGACAGGCATCTTGGTGGGTCGGTTACAGAGGGGGGGTCGGCGCTGGGATCGATCCTGTAGTTATGCTGGTAGCCACCTCCGCCTGCGAATGGCCCTTCAACGGCTCTTTGCCCTTTGGCGGCACCCTTTGGCTGCTGCTCAGAGGGTGGCGCCCAGAGGGCTGCTCTGGCGCATGGAGTTAGTGGACCTGGGGGGAGGGGACACAGAGTCATCGAGCTGCAGCAGATCCCAGCAGTATGTAAACTCAGTCCCCCCTGTACAGCTCCCTCCTGCCACCCTCCGGGCTGCTCTGCCTTATGGAGTTAGTTTACCTGGGTGGTCAGGTCTTCTGGACCTTGGAAAGAGGGGACAGGAGGTGGGTCTAATTGAGCCCATACCAGCTTGCCAAGGGGCATCCTCTCTATGGTCCCCCTTTCTGGTTGGCAGAGCGGTCTAGCACCAGGCACACACATGACTGCACAGGGCCCTTTACTGCTTGCTGGAGGTCAAGACTTGTGACTGCACCCCCTGCTTCCCAACCAACTGTAGTGGGTACCAAAATGTTGAGACTCAAACTCCCACAACATCTGGCAGAATAGAAATCCAAAGTATAAAATGGGCCTGTCCTTCGCACACCTTTCCTTTTTCAGCTTGCTTGCTGGATTAGCAGCCCATTGGCACAGCTGATATTCCTCCAACAAGCAGCAGGTGGAGACAGTTGACTGCTGGATTGAGCCATTGTGCTGTCTGACAGCTGTTGTGGCTGGAGTTGGAGAAACCGAACTAGAGTGTCAGAGCGCATTTCTAATACAAACCAGGGCGGGGGTGCCTACACATCACGCTATCCACACTTCTAGCCACGTCACACGGTGTGTGTGTGTGTGTGTGTGTGTGTGTCTCTCTCTCTCTCTCTCTCTCTCTCTGACCTGTGAAATTCAGTCACTCAAACATCGTAAACAGAGTTTCACAGTGAGGCTACATCACGGGGACATTTTCTCTCTCTCCCTCAAATTCCTATGGGGGGGGGGGAGAGGGTTGTAAACCTGCATTTTCACCACTCCCACATTCCCTCCCCCTACCCCAGAAGTTACCCCCTCTTGCCGTGACTATTGCTAGATATCGCAGAATACTATGAAACTGCACTGACTCTATTTCCCCCCCCCACATTTAATTTGATTTCTTAAAATTCACAGCTCTGATGCAGTTTTCTATCTTTTATTGACAATAAATAACACACTATATGACTTAGAAATTGAACCGGCTGCTGGCAAATGTGTCCTTGAGCTTTTCGGACCGACGGGCACCGCAGGCAGCAGAACAGGGCAGTGAGTGGTCTCTCCCCATTTACAAGGCAAGATGAAGTGTTGGTTGAAAGAATTTCAGGAAGATCAACTTCTCATTCTGATTTTGTTCAGCAGCTGAGACACACACCACCCACCCACCCCGGAGACTTTCTACTTTCCTGGGGCCTGATCTTGTGTTCCAACTTCCTGTAGCAGCCCCTGTTGAACAAGGGCTCAAAGAAGGGTTGAGGGCTGGGGATGAATAATGAGGGCAGTAGCATTTGGAGCTCTGTTTTCAGTTTGGGGAGGACTGTGGGGCTGTGTGGTTAGAGCAGGGGGATGGAAAGACAGGACTTTGGGGTTCTATCCCCAGCTCGAAGAGGGGAGTGGTGTCGAGGGTAGGGTTGAATGAGAATTCTTTTTGCACAAGAAAATTTTGGAGTTTGAGAACCGGTTTGAGTTCTTGGGTGAGAAAAAAAAACAACAACCCAGCTTTGTGCATGCTTAAAACAGTCCAGCGGCCTGTTTTGTGTATGTGTAATGATATTGTATTATTTAATTTTTCTCGCTCAAGAACTCCTTCCAGGTGAGAAGAAAGCCACTGCACATGCACAAATGGCCGCCGGGCGGTTTTGCGCACGCACAAAGTGGCCGCCACCCTGAATCAAAATGGCGGTGATGCTATTGCCACCATTTTGGTTGAAGGGTGGCAGCCTTTTTTGCGCATGCGCAAAACAGTCTGGCCATTTTGCACATACGCAATGATTATATTTTAAAAAGATTTCTCGCCAAAAACTCAACGAAAAAGTCCCAGTTCTCATTTTGTCTCAAACAGGTTGAGAACCAGGAATTCGCTGAGATTCTTGCTTTTTGTGAGATCTCATTTTAGCCCTAGTCAAGAGGGTTGGCGCTTGCTTGAGGGCTGGGAGTCAGGATTCCTGGGTTCTATCCAAGTCTGTGGGAAGAGAAGGGGGTCTAGTGGGTTAGAACAGGATGGGGCCAATTAGAAATGAGGGAAGGGAGGGACAGACAGACTCTTCTGTGGGGCAGGGGGGGTTTCTCCACCCCCCCCATCCTGAAATGCCTTGCCACGTGCCTAAGACCCCTAAATCCAGAAATGCATCAGGCTGAGGAGAGAAGGAAACCACCCTGGTTTGCGTTGCCTTTCTTGAAGCCATCTGCTTCACCATGAGTCTGTGAGATCCAAAGGAGTGTTTCTTTGCTCACCTTGTCCTTCCCACTCCCTGCCTGGCTGGTAGGTCCCCAGGAAGATGGCAGTCCTCACCGCCATGGTCTTCGCTTGCGGGAAAAAGACATAGTTGTAGAGCACAGAGGCCAGCACAGCTCCCAACAGTGGGCCTACCCAGAAGACCTGTGGAAGGAGGAGGAGGAAAAGAGTTGTCCATATGGCCACGCCCACTGGAGTGCTGTGATGCTAAGGTGTTCTCCAAGGGGCGGGGCTACATCAGAATGGTGCCCCTTCACTTTTCTCCTGTGGCCACGCCCGCTGTGGAACATTGTGACATCATAGCACTCCACGGGGGTGGCAGAGCCCCCTTAAGCTGGGAGCCTGGCCCTGCTCAAGTATCCATCAATGTTTGCTTCTCTCTGCACTTACACAATTATGATTCCTTTCCTGCAGTGTGCACCATCTGTTCTTTTGCTCCCTTCCCCCGTCCTGGGCATATCCTCTCAACACCCTATCAAAGACCCTCAGCCCCTTTCCAGGCCACCTATAATGGGGTGAGTAATAGAGCCAGTGTGGTTTGGTGGTTAAGAATGCAGTACTGGGACCAGGTGATAGGGGGAGGTCTCTGGTTCAAGATTCGCCTTAGCCATGAACTCACTGGGTGTGCTTGGCCTGGTCATAGATCTCTCAGCCTAACCTACCTCACAGGATTGTTGTGCGGATTACTAGTTGAGTTAATTATTTTAATGTTATGGTTAAATGTTAATTGTTAAAGTTAATACGCTGAAATGTGAGCTGGCCTAAGGGAAAAGGTAGGATACAAATGTAAATAAATAAATAAAATAAAAGGCACCCCTATCGTGTTTGTTGACAAAAAAAACCCCTTCCTTTGCGAGGGTTTTCATAAATGACCCTACTGGTTTTGTTTTGTAGGTCATTTAAAAAATAAAATAAAATCACTGTGCATGTGCAAAATAGCCACTGGGAGTGTTCCACGCCTGTGCGTCCTTTCCCAAAATGGCATCAATGCTGCTGCACCATCTTGCAAAATGACTGCACCGGCACAGAATGGTCTGTTTGGACATTTTGCACAAGCACAGCCATTTTATTTATTTTTTAAAAATATTTTTTCTAAAAATTAATTTAGCCCCCCCCCCCCCCCCCCCAAAACAGTAGGGTCATTTATGAAAAAAATTAATTTGAATTTGTAAAATGAAAAGGTATGAAAGCAAACAACAATTGTTTGCTTATTCATCTGCTTTTGTATTTTAGTCACTAAAATGAATGGGACTCCCATTCATTTTAGTCATTCAAACACTGAAAACAAACAGCACAGCACACCCCTAGCCGTCGGGGCCAGCAGAGGCGGGAAGGGAGCACGCTTAGGCGACATAGATAACTCCGACCCCATAAAAGCTCAGTCCTGTCCTCTCTGTTTTTTGTTCCTCTTCCATTACCCTCCAGGCTGCAAGCTGTGAATAATGTATTCTTACCCAGTGGTCTTTAGTAAATGACCCCATGATGGCTGACGGACCAAGAGAGCGGGCAGGGTTCATGGAACATCCGGTGAAGTAGATCTGCAGACCAGAAAAGAGAGTTATTTTAGGACAGGAGGATGGTTTCTGTGGTTTCAGTTCCCGTCTTTGCTTTTCTGAGGCTGGGAACCAGGTGTGTGTCTTCCTCCTCGGCACCCAAATCTTGGGGAGTTGGAGAGACCCTTGATTACCCTTTGGGGGGGACTGGCCATCCTTAGAATGACCCTAATTCGGTGTTACCTGAAATGTTGACCGACTTGATTACTTAGGGAAGCTTCTAGGGAGGCTGGGAGTGAGCTTTGGGTACTAAAATTAGTACCACCCACTGGTCATGCCTGCATTTTTGGACACCCCATTTGGCAACCAACGACCAATCAGCATTGCCCAGAGAAATTGACAAGTCCCTGCGGGAGTGAAGCAAAGCCTGGCTTCATAGCGCTCCATCTGGGACTTGTCAGTTTCAGAGGTGGGCTGGCGCTCCCTCCTCCCCCCCGCAAACTATGTTAGGTGCTGTAGCTGGGAAGCCACGTTTGAAACTGACAAGAGCTGGCCAAGAGCATGGTGGAGCCTGGCTCCGCAGTGGTCCCAGCTGGGACCTGTCATTTTCAAAGGCTGCCTGGCACTCCCCAACCCCATGCCCTCCCCAGCACCTGAGAAGTCACTTTTAAAGGGTGGCTGGTACTTAGCCCCTCCTGTTCCTACAGCACCTCTCAATTGAGAGGTGTTGGGGGTGCGGGGGAGCTGGGCTCTCAGTGGTCTCAGTTGGGGCCTGCCACTTTCAAAGGCCAGCTGGTGCATTGGAGTGGCCCATCTGGGCCTGTTCAGGCTCCGATGGTGTCCTCATAGGGCCACGTCAATTTGGGCATCCCAAATGAATCAGGAGTGCCCAATTCTTTGGGTGCCCATTTGAAAGCTTAGATTTGGGGATAGAGTTACTACCCAGCTCTGGGATTTTACCTGAAATGAAAAGTCCATCTGAACTAGTTAAGGATTGTAAGGCACTTTGAATACTGAAAATGCTACAGAAATAATTATAATGAAGTTGAGCAGTTGCAGGTGCATCTGTTTGGTTTAGTTATAAGGGGAGGTGTGTGTTCCTGAGGGGCAATAGAAGCAGCAGGGAGCAAAGTATGAGGTAGGGCTGTGCATTCGGGCTTGTATAAAACACAAAAAACAAAAAACTCTTTGGGGCTTCTATATTCGCAACACAAACCTGCCCTGCAATTTTTGGATTTGTGTCGGTGTGCTTTGTGCCTCTTAATTTCCACTTCTAATTGGATGTTTTAATTGTTAGTCTAGTGATTATGAGCAGTGTTCAAATTTCATGGTGTGTTGTGCTGATCGGAGGTGTGTGTGTGTGTGTGTGTGTGTATCTATCTTTGAGTGGTTTGTGGTACCGGGGCTTGGCCTGCTTCCACAGGCAGCTGGAGGTGGAACTGCGCCCAGTGAACTGGATAGGATGAGGCAAGGGTGTGAGAGTCCCCTCCCTGGTGCTCTGGAGCTTGGGTCCCTTTACCGCTTACTTTAGGGTCACCATCTGTGCATGCGTGCGCACACACACAGGGCTGCACTCCCTTCTCCATGCATGCTCACAGACTGCACCCCCCGTGCTTGCTTCCCAGCCAGCTGTAACAGATTGGTCCCCACATTTTGAGAGAGACAGCACAAAATTTGGCACCAAAACAAGAATAGAAATAGAAACCACAACATTTCCCCTCCTTGCACATTCTTAATGGGGATGAGAGAAGGCTTGGTGGAAGAGGTAGGATTCGAAGGGAGGGAGGAGGCAGAGCCTATGTGTCTAGGGAGGGAGTTCCAGGCCATAGGGAGTAGCATCAGAGAAGGAGTGAAGATAGTTTATGGAGACTCTGGGGTGGGTGAGGGCAGTGGCCAAGGAGGAGCAAAGTTCTTAAGTGGGACTGAAGAAGGAAAGAAGGGTGGAAAGATAGAGAGGAGCAAGACTACGAAGAGCCTTGAAGGTGAAGACAAGGAGATCCATGAGCAAAGGTCCCAAGTGGGAGCATAGCAGGAAAGAAGGGTGGAAATTTAGGGAGGAGCAAGACTATGAGGAGCCTTGAAGGTGAAGACGTGGCTCAAGGATTTTCTTCACAGCAGTGAAATGAGGCACCTACCCCAATTAAGTGACCCAGAGTGACTGACAGGCCAATGGATAACGCTGGGGAGCCTACGTTGTCCTTTCTGTGGCTGTCTGTTGAAGCAAAGATGCAGAGGACCAGCTGGAAGGTGAGAATCATCTCCACGACCACTGCTTGCCGTGCTGTGACATTGTTGTGCAGCTGGAAAGATTTTTAAAAGAAGGTCAAAAGAGCTGAATGAGAAATTCTAGCGTTAAAGTCCAAGGTCCTGCCATGGAGACGTGATTCACCAGACTTAGCCCTCCTGGCCTATGATATAACAACAGATCGTGGGGTACAATCCTGATCCCATGAAAGTCAATGGAGGTTGAGCCAATGACTTTAGTGAGGCTGGGATTTCACTAGCGTGCCACAAAAGCAGGGAGTCACGTCCATATCTCTGAATCATTGTACACTTGAACACTCCTTCCCTCTCCCCCTCTGTTCAAGCTCGTCTCACCAACTGCCTCTCTGATATCTCTGCCCGGATGTCTCAACGCCAGCTCAAACTGAACATGGTGAAAACTGAACTCCTGATCTTCCCTCCCAATCCTTCCTCTCCCTCTGCCCTGTCAATTGCCATTGACGGGGTCTCCATCCTCCCTGTCCACCAAGTCCTACCGCTTCTCCCTCCACAACATTGCCAAGATATGCCCTTTTCTGTCTCCTCTGCCCAAACTCTCATCCATGCCCTAGTCATCTCACGCCTCGACTATTGTAACCTCCTCGCTGGCCTTCCCCGCTCTCACCTTTCTTCCCTCATCTGTGTTCAAAACTCTGCTGCCAGAATCATCCACCTAGCCCATCGCTCTGACCATGTGCAGCCGCTGCTCTCCTCTCTCCACTGGCTCCCTCTTCCTGAGCGTATTCTGCACAAGCTCCTCATCTTCACCTACAAAGCCCTTCACAACCTCACTCCCCCCTACCTCTCTGCCCTGATCTCCCTCCGAACCCCTGTTTGAGCACTCTGCTCCTCCTCCCTCACCCTCCCATGCCTCCCCTGCTCCCCCAACTGCCTTCGTCCCTTCCCCCTCGCTGCCCCTCATGGCTGGAACTGCCCATATCTGCCTTGCCCCCTCCCTTCGTACCTTCAAGTCCCTCCTCAAAACCCACCTCTTCCACTCTGCCCTTCCTAACTCCTGCTAATCATCCCCACCCTGGATTATCCCCCACCTGTTATCTGCAAACTCCCAATGTACTGTAACCAAGCCAAGAGAATGTACCTGAGTTCTCGCATCCTCATGAATGTTGCATCCCTTGTCTCTCCCTCTGTCCGCCCTTCCCTGTCTCTCCTCCCCCTGTCTTCTTTAGATTGTAAGCTCTTGGGCAGGAACCATGTCTATAATGTTCTCTGTAAAGTGCCAGGTACATTGCTGGTGCTATATAAATGCTTATAATAATAATAACCCGGAAGATGGAGGAGCTGCACCCCTTTGATGCTCTATGCTCTCTCCTCAAAATGATACCACGCACCCTTTCCAGACATATCCCCTCCATGCCACACCACCTTGTTTCCCCATTCACAGAGCCACACCCACTTGTTGTTCACCCACCACACAAACAATAGTGTGTTGTGGTGTCCCCTAAAGCAGGACACTACCTCCGCCACACACTGGCTCTTTTTAGACGAGGCGACCTTGGTTGCGCGATCTGCTCACGTGACTTGTGAAAATCCTGCGGGCCAGGATTAGACGAGACGTTTCGCCCGTTAAAGCCGTTCTTTTAAAACTGCGAACTAAATACCCCAACGTCGAGGTCTTTCGTTCACAGTTTTATAAGAACGTGCGACCAGCTTTAACGCACAAAACGTCTTGTCTAAACCCGACCCGCATAATTTTCAAATGTCACATGAGCGGATTGCACAACCACGAGCCGCTTGTCTGAAAGCGGCCGGAGCCACCCCTGCCCAACCACATAAACATACCCCAAGCCACACTACCAACCCTTCCCCACCACACGAATACCTCCCAGAACCACAACTTCAGCTACCTGTACTTACACTCCACACACATACCCACTTCCAGTCACACCATTACTTCCATCTGTCACCTCTACCATCTTGCCCCCACCACATAAACATCTCCCTTTCCAAGCCACACCACTTCCTATCCCACAAAGCCAACTTCACCAACCCTTCCCCCTCCACACAAATTTATTTATTTTATTCATTGTATTTATATGCGCCCCCACCCCCCCATGCCTACGACATCTCGGGGAGGCTTCCAGCACAATATAAAATAATTTTAAAACATAAGAAATCTACAATATCATAATTAAAAACAAATTTAAAACACCCCCCCCCACAAAAATTAACACCCCCCCACACCCTCTCCTTCGAAGGCCTGGTCCCCCAAGAGTCATCGCCACCCCCGTCACACACAACTACTTCCACCACGTACACAGTCACCTCTACCTGCCCTTCCTTCACCTCATAAATGCACGCCTTGAGCCGTATCAACGCCCCGTCCTATCCCATCCCACTAATATGCCCTCAGCTCTACACCCCACACCAGAGCCTATGAATGACAAGCACCCAAAATGTGTGCGCGCATGCGCTGTCGGGTACTAAATAGAGGTACGCAGAAGGCACATCATTAGTTTTCATCTTAGTTTTTGTTTTCATTTACACACACCCCCATTGTTTATGAGGGGGGGCTCGTAAAGGAATCTACTGTTTTCATTTTGTTTTGTTTTGTTAAAAATAATTTTAAAATGAAAAAATAAAATAAAAATCACTGCCCACGTGATTGGGTAAACTTCTTACCCAAAGGCAGGGTAAGAAGTTTAAATAAATAAATAAAATGGCCGCCAAGACTGTTCTGCACATGTGCGACCCTTTCCCAAAATGGCACCGGCATAGTATGGTGGCCACCATGTCACGCATGCAAAGTATGGCACCTGCTGTTTTGCACCTGTGCAGTAACGTGAACCTAAGGTTGGCGGGGGTTTTTGACCGGAATTTCTGTGGCCAAATTCTGATCACCGTTTCGGGTTTTGCAAAAAATTTCCACGAAAACAGAAAAGACATTTCACAGCAGCCTTATACTGAGAACCCAATTTAAATATCTCTCCACCCCCAACTTCTATCAATCCTGTGGAGCTTCTATTAATTTCCAAAGTGTCCTGTTGGAAGGAAAAGATTCCCCACCCCAATTAACACCTGCATGCAGCACTGCCCATGACAGTTTCAGTTTCTCTCTGGGTGATTTCAGACGTGCTGGGCCTCCCTGAGGCCACAGCACGGAATCACCTTTCTGTCCCCCTCCGGAATCTGGCTGGCCGGTCAACAGACGTGCTGGCCGGATTCTGGCGGGGGACCAGGGAGGGGGTGGGGCTGCGTGGCGCAATGTGCAGCCGCACAGCCCCATCTCTCATGCTCCCCTGGCCGCCCGCCTCCCGGAGTCTGGGCCACGGCATCGGTGGAGGTAACAGATGTTACCTTCTGCTGATTCCCGGCCGTGGTCCAGCTAACCATGCTTCCGGGACCTCCGGGCGGCCAGAGGTCCGAAAGCATGGTCAAAGGGATTTCCGCCAGGTATTCACTGGTGTGAACATCTGGCGGAACTCCCTACAGATGTTACGGTACCGCGGCCACCACGGGGGGGTTCACCGTGGCATCGTAACGTCTGAAATTACCTTCTCTTTCTGTTTGGTGGCCTTCACATTTTCCTTTCTGATCTCAAAAACCCTGATGCTCATTTATGAACTAAACTGTGTAGTATCATCGTCCATCATCATCATCATCAATAATCATTTTATTTAGTGGTTAGCCATTTCCACTGAGCAAACATTAAAAACATATACATAAATAAAAAATCACAGTTCAATTAAAAAGAAGATCCCTTTTGTGTAAAGCCAAGAGAAAAAACAACGCAACACCCTTCAGTAACAATAGATTTCTCGGAGCAATCCTTGCTGCTCCAAAATATCAGATATCTCTGTTGCCTGTCTGCTCTACCGCCACAGACCTGAAGACCCTCATACACCTGAACCAAAAGCAGCCCTGCATGCAAGACCCACCAAGAAACTACAGTCTCTGTCCGCCTGCCTGCCTCTCTGTATAACTTACTCCATTGCTGGCCAAGTTTCCTCTGATGTTGCTGGGTGTTACTCCATATAAGATGGCAGCCCCAGTCAAGGCCCCCAGTAGCTGTGCTATGATGTAGAAGATGGCACGCAGGAGGGAGATGCTGGAGCCCACCAAGAAGGCTACTGTTACCGCTGGGTTCATGTGACCCCCACTGATGTGCCCCAGTGCCTGGACGAGGGTCCCGATAGCCAAGCCGAAAGCCAAGGAGATCTGCAGGATTGTGGGGAGACCTGATGGCCAATTGAGGGCAGAACCCAGACCAAGAAAGACAAATATCGTGGTAGCTAAGAATTCAGCCAAATTGGCCCGTAGGAAAGCGAGGGAACGGATCTCATTTGCCATGGTAACAACACATAAGTTAGAAGGCTCCTTCTCAGTCTGTGCTGCTCCCTACTGCACATCTGCTCCTGGGAATTGCATCTATATGAAGGAACAGCTGCATCCGGTGAATATTGCAAAACAGGGGTGGGGAGATGGAATGGAGAACTCTTCTCGGGAATATTATTTCTCAATGGAAAACTTCTCAGAGAGATACATTCTCTACCTTCCCTCTTAATAACATGGCAGCACCTTGGTGTTTCCTCAAATGACATGTACACATGGGTGTATGCCCATAGAACCTTTGCTGCATAGTGGCATCTTAACTGCACCCATCGTGGGTCTAATTCTCTTGTCAGTTCCCAGTGGAACTCCACTGACTTGCCTGATTCTGGGGTACTCCAGTGTGAATACAGAATTAAACCTCATGGTCCCAAGTTTGGTGTAGATGGTCCCTTTTAGGCTAATAGCATAGCTGAGCTCAAAAAGAGATTGGATGGGTTCATAGAGGATAGGTCAGTAAATAGCCAGTAGGGCTGAATGAGCAGCAATTATTATTTTCCTCACAAGTAATTTTGCCATATCAGGAACTGGGATCAGTTTCTCTGCTGTTTCTCAGTGCTGATGCAGTTTCTCAGTTCTTGCAATACTAAGAAATACCATCCGGATTTAATGACTTTACGCTTACCATTTACCGTGTACCATTCATTTACCATGTACTACATTGCTGAGGGTATTGTTTTACTTCTGGGTTTGTGTTGTTTCCGCATTTCTGAGCCAATCACTGTGTGAATCGTCCACCCCAGTGCCCCTTAACCTCCACTCCAGTGCCTCCAATCAGAATGGTTGTTCTATGTTGTTCCCTTTGCTTTGACCAATCTGCAACTGGATTGTAGAATAGTAAAAAAATCTACGTACCAGCCAATGATTGACAGGGAAGTATAAGGGAGAATGGAGTGCAAGAAATGTGGTATTGAGTTGGTAGTACCTCTCTGGATTTGAAATGGACATCAAAGTGGTAAACGGTATTCCGTTAAGCAGAAAGTTGGTAAACTGAGAAATGAAATGTTGGTCAAGACGGTACCGAATACCAAGAGGTTCTCTATTTGACTGAGACAGTCTCGGGAACTGGGATTTGTGAGATTTCCTGTTTGGGTAAAATCCCATTGCAACCCTAATAAATAATCAATGGTCAAGGTGGGTAGGGGATGCCAACAGCTGTGAAAAGCAGCGACTGGATTGTTGCCCTGATTATATGACCTGTTTGTGTATGTCTTGAAGCGATAAAAGAGACAGGCTGTTGGACTAGCTGGACCATTAGTCTGACCTAATAGGAAGCAGGCCAAGTCCACAAAGCACTCAAAGTTCAAAGTAAAACAAAATCAAAACCCAATTCACACTGGCAGATCACTGTTGTTGGGGCTAAACTCCCCCATGACCAGCACAACACACCATGAAACTTGAAAGATGCTCAAACTATTAGACCAACAATTTAAAACATCCAATTAGAAGTGGAAATTGAGAGTCACAAAGCCCACTGATGCAGACCTGCAAGATTTCAGGGAAGTATTTGTGTTTTGAATACGGAAACAGGAAAGAGTTTTGTGTTTGTTTTATCGGAACCCAAATACGCATCCCTTAGTATCCCTCCACAACATTGCTAAGATCCGCCCTTTTCTGTCTGTGTCCTCTGCCAAAACGCTTAGTCATGCCCTAGTCATGTCACACCTTGACTATTGTAACCTCCTCCTTGCTGGCCTTCCTCGCTCTCACCTTTCTTCCCTCATCTCTGTTCAAACCTCTGCTGCCAGGATCATCCACCTAGCCCGTCACTTTGACCATGTGCAGCCTCTCCTCTCCTCTCCACTGGCTCCCCCTTCCTGAGCGTATTCTGTACAAGCGCCTCATCTGCAATTACAAAGCCCTTCACAACCTTGCTCCCCCCTACCTCTCTGCCCTGATCTCCCTCCGTACCCCTGCTCGAGCACTCTGCTCCTCTTCCATCCCCTCCCTCACCCTCCTATGCCTACCCTGCTTCCCCAACCGCCTTCGTTCCTTCTCCCTCGCTGCCCCGCACGCCTGGAACTCCCTCCCTGCCCTTGTCCGCCTT
>QEPC01013826.1:4458522-4488246 GCA_003113815.1 Sphenodon punctatus
TATCGGGATGGGGGGGGGGGGAAACACAGACAGCTCACAACAAACAACACAGGGACGGGTACAAAACTGAAATGAAAGCTAAATCAATCTAATCCTAATCTAAATAAATCCAAAAACAGGGGAAGGGAATCTGGGATGGAATATATACAGGGACTGGGAGGAGGAAAGGATTCAATGGAGGGTAGGGAGAAAGAACACAGGGAGGAGTAAAAAATAAAAACAACACCTAAATCTATCTAATCTAATCTAAATAAATGAAAGTTTGGAGGTAAATGTGTGGGAATGGGTGAAATAGGAGGAAGATGGCAATGGATTGGGAGGTACACAAACTGCTGGGAGTGGGAGACTTCTGAAAACGCCTGCTGACAGGATCAGTGACTAGCTCAGAAGGAGTTGGAAGGGGGGAGGGCAATGACTTTTGTTCCTTGCTGCGCCCGCCTTACCATGAGCCCCATTGGCTCCGTGCAGCGTAGCCCGTGGCCAATCCCAGACTGCGAAGCCAGCGATCTGAGGCGAAAAGGGATGGTGATTGGGCAGGCTGGCTGCTACTCCAAGCCTCTCCATCCCTGGTACAGGAAGTCTACTCCTCAGATGCCTCCCCCCCCCTCCCTGGGCCTTCCAGTCACGTTTTTCCCACCTGAACTCATCCGATCTGACGCGAACAATACTGAACTGTTTGGTTGTTTTTGAGTTTGGATCGAGTTTGGTTCAGTTGCTTCGGGTTAGGTCCAGTCGTTTGGTTCGGTTGTCCGAACGGACCGAGTTCGGTCCGAACAACGTCCAAACCGCGTTTGCACATCCCTACCGTCCGAGCACACGTCCCCTTCCCCCATGGTCCATGGCAGGGAGAGTGTATAGTGGCTGCCTCTGTGGCCCCGGTAGCCACATCTGTTTGAATTGCTCCCCACACACTCCACCTGTATGGGTGCTGTGCAGCACTGACACCCAGTGGCCATGCCCCCCCCATCATCAATTATGTTCATTTGAAAACACACATTGTTCATCCTTACTTTTGGGAGGTGGTTACCAAGTAACTCCTCTTTGCAGCTGCTGTGTGAACTAGGGATATGCCAAAGGGGCATGTCTTCTTATTTCTGCCTTCTATTCTTGTTTCAGTGCCAATATTGGGGGGTTTTGTGTATAAAAATGTTAGGACCTGCAATGATTGTTCTAGAAGCAAGCAGTGAGGCAGGGCAGAGAGGTTGCAGTCTGTTTGTGCAGTCTCTGTATGTGTAAGAGGGCAGTCCTCACTCGGTGTGTGTACGCGCATGTGCGCAGGCGGTAACCCTACAATAAACAAGATAGAATCCTGGTATCAATGAGCTTCAGAGCCTCAGGCAGGGGAATCTCACCCCCTTGCCCCATCCCAGCCGGTTCCCTGGGTGGAGTTCTGCCTCCAGCTGCCTGTGGAAACAGGCCAAGCCCTGAACCACAAAGCACTCACAGATCAAAAGTAAACCTCAATCAGGGATCTCTGTTTGCTGCATGTTCCCCACTGCCACCAGTGCAGAAAACATAGCAAACACGGGTCCCTGACCTAAATCAAACCCCAGTCCATTCCTCTAGATCACCACTGCTGGGGCTAAACTCCCCACCCCCCGACCAGCACAACATTCCATAAAACTTAAAACATGTTCAAACTTCTCGTCCCCCAAAGCATCCCATTAGAAGGGGAAATTGACAGGCATAAAGCTCACTAACACAGACCAGAAATGCAGGGTTGTCTTGTGTTTTTGAATATGGAAGCTGAAAAGGGCTTTTTGTAGTGGTGTTTTATCAAAACCCCAGTGCACAAAATGGTACCCAAATGCACAAACCGATGTAACCCCAGTGCACAGCCCTGATGTAAATGGTACCAAAAGAGAGGGGTTACTTTGATTTGTTTCACGTGACATTTAAACTTACTTCCACGCCGTGACTAGGAGCGCGCGAGCACGACAGGATGCACCCCAGGTTGTTGGGCAACCCAGTCAGAAATACAGGGACGTTGCTGAAGGCGGCGGAAACAGCAGGGAGGCGGGGCCAGCACAGCCACGTCCTCCAGACTCGGAGGAGAAAGCCCTGCTCAGGCGCGGTGCACGCCTGGCGGGGCGCTGCACAATGTAGGGGGTGGGGCCTCGTGCAAACAACGCGTGGCCAAAGGGGGGATAAAAGAACTGGCGGGACAAGCAGTCCCCGCCGGTAATCAATTGTGAGAGACTGGCCCCCTGTGAGAGAGTGAGTGTTCAGTGTTCCTTGTTCCTTGGTCCCTGTTCCTGTCCCTTGTTCCTTAAGTCTTAGTGCCCTTGTCGTGAGTGTGTGCATCTTGGTGCTATCCCCCCCCCCTTCCTCCCACCTTCTTGTCCTTGTCCCGGCTCCCCTACTGCCCACCCTCCTCTCTGTCCATAAGATCCCTCCTCTTCCCCACGTTCCCCGTCCTTTCCTTCTCCTCGTTCCACGCCCAGGAGCCCTTGCCCCTGGCTTCCCGCTCACCCATCGGAGCACGGTGTCCTGGCTCCTGCAGTGCCTGTGAAAATGTCTGAGTGTTTATCTGTTTCCCCGTACCCTTTCTGGCTATTGGTGTCCTCTCCTTCCCTGTGATGAGTCGGGTTGCCCCCCTTATTGGAGGGAAAGCCCAGACATGACCCGGAGGGAATTACCTACGCCTAGGTGGTGCCGTCAGGGAGAGGAAACCGCCACAGAGCCACCCCTTCTTTCCCTCCTTCCATCCTTCCCTGTGATAGAATTACCGGCATTACCCCTTCCCTGATGGAGGCTGCACACCAGGTGCAGGATTTGTTGAGAGCAGTGCAGGCATTAACAATGGAGGTGCAAGACCTCCAGTCCGAAAACCTAGAGTTACGTAAACATAACCAAGGGTTGCAGGAGGCCCCGGATAGCCCTGGGACTCTTCCCTACTGAAGCCGAGGAAGCCCCGACGACTGTTTCTGCCCCTCCACCTCCGTCTCCCCTGTCCTCAGGAGCACCCTTACCTCGGTAACCTAAGGCCCCGAGACTGGACAAATTTTATGGGGACAGGAAGGCGTGCCAGGGATTTTGGGCTTTATGCAATCTGACCTTTCAAACCCAACCCTTAACCTATGAGATGGATCAGGCAAAGGTCACCCTCATCATTTGACTCCTGGTGTGTGTGTGTGTGTGCGTGTGTGTGTGTGGCATTGGACTGGGCTACCCCATTATTAGCATTAAATTATGCCTTACTGCAGAATTATGAGGGTTTTCTGAAACAATTCCGCTTCCTTTTCAATTACCCCCACCGCATGTAGAACAAGCCATATTGCATTTAAAACAAGGAAAGGCCCCGTTGGTTGACTATATCACACAGCTTCAAAAGTTAGCCTTTGACTTAGGATTGGTGGGGGATTCTGTTTTAAGTGCGTCATTTCGCCAGGGACTAAATAAAGATATCAAGGACCAGTTGGCATGGGCGGCCATGACCCCGGTAACCCCGGAAGAGATGGTCACCTTGTCCCTCCACATTGATGAACGGCTAACTGAAAGGCAAAACAATGAGAGCGGGGTAAGAGATTGGGGTATAAGATATTCACACTGGAACCCCTGGGCATTCCCCGCCTGAACCCACGCAAATAGTGGTTTGAGGACCCCTGAGCCCAGCGGAGCAAGAGTAACGTCGTCCACTACGACTCTGCTTTTATTGTGGGGCGGGGTCACATTTTTCGGGGAATGTCCCTCCGAACCCACACGCTAGCAATCCCAGGGAAATGCGACAGGCCGAGAGGAGCTGGGGGCCTCTCGGTAAGGAGCTGTATCCCCAGACAAAGGGCCCAGGAAGGAGACAGGTCAATCAAACAACTATATGTTTTCTTCACCCTGCAGGTGTCCACACAGACATCCTTAGTGGTGAGGGCTCTCATAGATTTGGGGGCTTCAGGGTCCTTTATGGACGTGGGGTTTGTGTCAGCCCACTCGGTTCCCCAACAAACTCAGGATTCTGTGGAGGTGATACAGACCATCGATGGCTCTCCCCTTGCCTCTGGCCCGCTCCAGAAGGGCACTGCCCCCCTGATGTGTACCATACGGACACATACAGAGATGTTCCAATTTGACATAATAGCCTCCCCGCTATTTTCCCTTGTCCTCGGCTTCCCTTTGCTCCAGACCCATAACCCCACCATTGCTTGGACAGCCCATAGAGTATGATTTAGATCAGATCACTGCCACAGAGCCACCCCTTTTTTCTCTTTCCCTCCGCCCTTCCCTTTCCTCCCCCCTTCCCTGTGATACTTACTTTACTTTTAAGATGCCTTAAATTAAAGCATTCACACTTTGATTCAAATGAAAATGGTTCCTTTTGTTTCTCAGCGTGTTTTGGGATGCAGCCTTTGGGTGCATTCATGCAGCTGCCCTAAAGTGGGGGAAGCAATGAGGACTGTGATGTCAGATTCCTCTGATTTGGGGTTTTGGGGTGAATGTGACCTTGGAATACTCTGTTCCCACCTCACCGAGACCAGGCCCAAGCTCACTTGAATAGGGCAACATCGGTTCACTCCCTCATGCCACTTCAAACTTGGCCTCAAGTTTGGCCGACCTCTTCAAGAACTCTTTGTCACCACATCTCTCTATTTATGAAATAGCTGCTCAACCTTGGCCCGCTCTGTCTGCCAAGAATTTACAGGCCGTGAAACAAATGAACTAAGCTCGGGGTGAGGTAGACAAGCAGAAACGCCCAGCTGTGCAACACAGGCATGAGACTGGGTTGGAACGTGTGGCAAGCAGACGTCGTCACATGGTATGAGTGAGGAGAAAAAGGCGAACCACATTAATTGGCAATGGGAGAAAAAAAAAACCCGTTTGCAACCTCAAATGTTTCTCTGCTCCAGTCATTTCCTCTGAGGCACAGGACAAAACTTTAGAAAAAGGAAGGAAGGAAATATTCAACTTGCTCACCAGCTGGCATTAATTCCCTTCATTGGGTATTTCCGGCCCACCACGCTGAACCCCCAGATCCTGGTCCGTGATTAGGTCAGCTGTCCTTTAGATGTGCTGGCCTCATCACTGTGGAAAATCGGGGAGGGGACGGGGCTGTGCGATGCGACGTTCAGCTGTTCGGCCCCGCCCCCTCGCGCTCCCATGGCCGCTTGCCCTTGGGGAGATGGACGGGCACAGCGGCCAATCAGGCCGCTGCACCCTATCCCGTACCATGGTTGGGACCTGATTCTGGGACAGGGCTGGGTAACAGTAGTTACCCGTGACCATTCCCAGCCCTGTTCTGGATCGTGGCCAAACTAACTACGGTTCTGGAGGTGAGCCACTCTAACACTGATAAAATGGGTGTTACATTTTATTATACATGTTGCAGGGCTGCAGGTGTGCACCATGGGTGCCCTGCAACATGTATAATAAAATGTAACATCAATTTTTTCAGTATTAGGGTGGCTGTGTGAAAAGGGCCATAGTTACTGATTTTCCAGTTTACCAACTGATTTCCTGTTTCCTGATTTGATTCTGACTAGAGCTACCAGGAGCCTGAAGATTTGGGCACCCTTGATGAATCTACGGTGCCCAAATCAACCTGCCCCTGTTCGGTCAGCATCGATACCTGAACAGGAGCCATTGGGCTGCTCGAATGTGCTGGCTGGCCTTTGAACATGACAGGCCCCAGCTGGGATGTGCCGCAACGGTCCCAACCACAGCCTGTCACTTTCAAAGGCCGCTCCCCCCCCCCCCCCCCCCCCCCCCCCCCAAATACTTTTGGAGAAAAAAAAATGAAACAAATATTGTTCCCCAGCGCCTCTCACCTGAGGTGTTGTAAGAGAGGACGTGCCGACCAGCCTTTGAAAGTGTCAGGCTGTGACTGGGACCATTGCAGAACCAGGATCCACCGTGCTCTCGGCTGGCCTTTGTCAGTTTCACAAGCAGCTTCCCAGCCACAGTGCCTATCAGAGCCCCGTGTGGGGGAAGCCCTGACCCGTCTTTGAAACTGACAAGCCCCGGCTAGAGCACTGAGGAGCTGGACTCTGCATCACTCGTGGCTGGGGCTTATCAGTTTCTCTGGGTAATGCTCACATTTTCGGGCACTGGGTACCCGATTGGTAATTAGGTAGCCCGATGGGTTCCCAAAAGTGTGGTATTAACCGGGAGGTACTAATTTTAGTACCTGTTGCACCTCTAATTCTGACTTACAGTTTCACTCTCCCCCCTTCCCCCATGTGTTTCTGAATGTCCATGACCATAGCCATTCCCCACCTCAGGACATGGTGAGAATGGGAAACCGGGAAATGGGTAACAGAAATGTATTTTGGTAAATGGGGTAGCCCTTTGGGCACCAATCATATATCAATTTGTACCCAAGGGTCGAACTGGGGACCATCATTTCGATGGGTATACTGGTTTTAGTGGGTACGTGTTCAGCTCTGCTTGTCAGTGATGTTTCAAATCTTTCCTTCGCAACCATCCGGGCTAGAAATGTTTAATTTACTAAGAGGAGAGGCTCATTATTTTAAGTGTTAAGGGACCCATAAAAGGATGCAGTTCTTGATAAAACCACAAGTGTTGGCACTTCTGAGTAGGACTGAATTGAAACAACTGTTCTGTTTTCACAGACAGTTCTGCGAAAATGGAACAGTTGTTTAATGTTTCAACTGGATTTCCATTAAAAAAAACATTCTGATTGGACTCTCGGTCAAAATCTTAAATAAATAAATAAATAAATAAATACATAAAACAAACAAAAGGTCATTGTGTATGTGCAATGGCCTTTTAAAAAAACAAACAAAAAAACCCCCCACCTTATTTCATCCAGTCTCAGTGGAAATCTGAATGAACAATCAGACCGGCCTGGTTGGAATCCCAGTTGGAGCATTATGGCAGCCAGATTTTTGTTTGGTGGTGACCATTTTTAACATGTGCAGTGTGTTTGTGTGTGTGTGTCCCCTCCTCCCCCCCCCCCTCTTCCATTCGTTTGGTCCAATTGGAACTCAGAACGGGTGAAATGAATTATATGGCCAAATTTTTAGCAGCTGTGATTATAGTCAGATTTGAAATATAAGAAATCCTAGACTTTTTTCTTTTTCTTTTTTTAAATGTTTTTGATAATATTGCAGTTTACATTCTTTGTCTTTCTGACAAACTACCATTTGATATCCATAGTTTTTATACAGAAGCCGAAAGTATAAGTAGTACTAGTTTGTGTATATGAAACATATAATTTAACAAACTCAATTCAACATGACGTGTCAGACAACCGCCCGATGATCATGTGGGAGATAATGATCGATGTTTATTATACAGTGCAGTTCAATAAATATGATTTGGCATCCTCCATCAGCGTATGGCCTTGTATACTTTCTACACAAGTGAACCAACTTGTTTCAAAGCCTTGGTGAGAAGGGCATTCACTTTCTCCATAGAGTACATGTACCAGATTCTTTTGAGCCATTCCCGCTCCGTCAAGTCCCGAGCGCTTCCCCAATTCCTTGCAATAATTGCTGCAAGTGACATTAATTTGCAGGTATCTTGGTGGTAGTCCATGAGTGGTATGGCTGGGTATAGACCCAACAATGCTGTTTCTGGTCTAAAAGGAATTACCAACTTTGTGGCTTTGTTCATGTATTTCCATACAATGCGCCACAGTGATTGGATTTTAGGGCAGCTCCACCAGCAGTGACGGTAAGTTCCCTCCTCCCCACAGTCATGCCTGTCCCAGATCTAGCTATATATTTAAACTGATGAAGTGTCAGATAATATCTTAGAATTAGTTTAATTTGTGGCTCTTTAACTTCAAGTGCCTTTGTACATTGATGCATATGGTGCCAGATTTTTTGTTTGTGCTGACTCAAAATTCCCCCCCAAGTCCTGTTCCCATTTTTTTATGTAGGGGGTTTGTTTACTTGTCTCTACAGCTCTCCATAAATTCTGGCTATCAAACCTTTATTCGGGGAGTGACTTAGTAATAGCTTTTCTAAATTTGTGAGTGGTCTGCTATAGTGTTTTATTTATTTTATTTATTATTATTATTATTATTTATTAACAAACATTTATATAGCGCAAGCAGTGTACCTGGCACTTTACAAAGTAATAAAATAGACACGGTCCCTGCCNCTGCTCTAGGGCTTACAATCTGAGAGACAGGAGCTGGGGGAGAGACTTAGGAAGGGGAACAGAGGGAGAGACCAGGGGTCTAACATTCATGAAGATACAAGGTCTCAGGTGCACGTACTTGGCTTGGTTACGTTGAGATAACACCCAATGTCATTAATCTCCTCATTGGGATGAACCGCTTTGGAAAGGGAGTGGGCCAAAGAGCATGTCATGCTCCCTGACGTAACCCTGCCCTGCAAAGCATTGTGATATTTATTTAGTAATCACTTTATCCCATTAAGCCTCAGGGCAGGTTACAAAACTCAATGATCCCCAAATAACCAAAATAAAATCCTTAACTCCTAAATATATTAAAATATAACCAAAAAAAAGTAGCCCCCTGCCCCCTCAACTCAAAACACCCAAACCCTATGCCTGCCGTAACAAAAAGTCTTACATTGACTCTGGCAGATGAGCAGACTCGCTTAGGTGAACCTCCAGGGGAAGGGAGTTCCACAACTGTGGGGCAGCTGCCGAGAATGCCTCTCTATGGGCCCTTGTTGTGGAAACTTGGTGGGCTGGTGGTGCCTGCACGAGGGTGCTCCCTGTGGACCTCAAAGGCAGCGATGGGAACATGAAGGAAGAGGCGGACTTTCAGATATTTGGGGCCCAGGTCATTTAGGGCTCTGTCGGTCAAAACCAGTCCCTTGAATCGTGCTCAGAACGCCATCGGTAGCCAGTGCAGATTCTGGTGCGCCGGCGTAATGGACTCCCGGCGACGACCCACACCAACCAGTATGTGTCAATTTAAGGAAACCCATTTTTGAGGTGTGGAGGGGGGTGGACAGGAGAACGTTCATTTTGCTTGTTCAAAGCCAGCCGCAAAAGCAGAAAGTGTGAAAACTCCCAACCAAAAAAATAAAATGGGGGGAAATGTTTTGGCGGAATCAGAATTTTCCATGAAAAATTAATCAGAAGATATAAACGCTAGAATATTCAGATACATATAGATCGAGAAGAGGAGAGGGCCAAGAACAGAGCCTTGAGGAACACCAACTGAGAGGGGGAAGGAGGAGGAGGCGGAGTTGGAGAGAGACACATTAAAGGAGCGGTCAGAGAGGTAGGAGGAGAACCAGTTATGGACAGAGCCACAAAAGCCAAGGGAGTGAAGGGAATCCAGCAAGAGTGAGTGGTCAACAGTATCGAAGGCAGCAGAGAGATCAAGGAGGACAAGAATGGAATAGAGACGTTTAGATTTAGCCACCAGAAGATCGTTGGTGATCTTAGCGAGAGCAGTTTCAGTAGAATGAAGGGGGCGGAAGCCAGATTGGAGGGGGTCAAGGGAGGAGTTGGAGGATAGGAAGTCAAGGCAGCGGGAGTAGACAACACGTTCAAGCAGCTTGGAAGCAAAAGGAAGGAGTGAGACAGGACGATAGCTAGAAGGGTCAGAGGGGTCAAGAGTGGACTTTTTGAGAATAGGAGAGACTGTGGCATGTTTGAAGGCAGAAGGGAAAGAGCCAGTAGAGAGGGAGAGGTTGATGATGTGCAGGAAGGAAGGGGCGACAGTGGGAGTAATGGAGGTGAGGAGGCGGGAAGGAATGGGATCAAGGGGGCAAGTGGAAGGGTTGGAGGAGGAGAGCAGAGAGGAGATTTCCTTAAGGGAGGCAGGGGAGAAGGAGGACATGAGAGAAGGAGGGGGAGGAGGGAGAGGGGTGGGAGTGGGAAGAGAGGAGTGGGAAGCGATGTCGAGGCGGATCTTGTCTATCTTGGAGGTGAAGAAGGAGGCAAGATCCTGAGCAGAAAGGGAAGAAGGAGGGGGAGGACAGGGAGGCTTGAGGAGGGAGTCAAAGGTAGAGAACAGGCGGCGAGGGTCCCGAGAACAGGACTCAATGCGGGAGGCATAGTAGTGTTGTCTAGCAAGGGAGATAGCAGAAGTAAGGGTGGAGAGACAGAATTTGAAGTGAAGGAAGTCAGCGTGAGAATGGGATTTGCGCCAGAGTCGTTCAGCAGCACGAGTGCAAGAACGGAGGTGGCGGATACTAGGGGTGAGCCAAGGACGGGGGTTGTGGGAGAAGGCAGGGCGGGAAGAGAGAGGGGCATGGGAGTCAAGTGTGGAGGAGAGAGAGGCGTTGAGAGCAGAGACAGCGGAGTCAGGGGAGGAGGAAGAGAAGACTGTAGGAAGAAGGGGAGAGAGAGAGGAGGCAAAGTCCAGGGGATCAATAGCTTGAAGGTCACGGAAGGGGCGTAGAGAAGGGGAAGAGGAGGGGGGACAGTGGGAAATGTTGAAAGAGGCAAGGAAGTGGTCTGATATAGGATGAGGATCGAAGGAGAGATCAGTGACAGAGCAGTTTCTAGAGAGGACAAGATCAAGAGAATGGCCATTAGTATGAGTGGGGGAGTTGGTCCAAAGGTGGAGGTTGAAGGAGGAGGCTAAGGAGAGGAAGCGAGAGACTGAGGGCTGAGATGGGTCATCAACTAGCAGGCAGAGGCAGGTGAGAGATGGGGACCAGAGCCAGGGAGGGGAGGCAGAAGAACTTATTGGGGGAGAAGCTGGCTGCAGCCTGCTGCCCAGCCATGCAAGTGCGGGGCCTCAGCTGGCTGCGGGGCCCTGTGCAGCTGCATATGTGGCACATGCCTGGGGCCAGCCCTGCTAGTCTTCTGAATTGTTAGGCTAGAGTTCATGGCCAGTGTGAAAAAACACAGGTGAATGAGGATGGGAAGCATTGCTGCAATCTCCTGTTCTGGATGAAAGAGGAAGAAAACAAAGCAATGATCCAAAAAGGGGGGTATTTATAAAACATTTCTAATGAAGGAATGGACAATTTCCAAGCCCGCGTGTCTGGAGAGCGTCAACAAGATATTGCAAACTGATTCTGTCAACAGCTTTCTCTGAATCTAAGGCATCACTGCCAAGGAGATTACTAGATTCTATTAACCCTATTAAACATAAAACAGTTTCTTCCCCTAACCTCCATCCTAAGGCCCTTTTCACACGGGCGGCTCCCCCATTGCACACGTGTGAGGGGAGGGGCGCTCATGCGAACGCTGCCTGCGGTGAGTGTTCGATGAGGGGGCGTCCATGGGAATGGCGCCCGCGGTGGGTAGGGTTGCGTGCGTGCTCCCATGCTCTCGAGCTCCACCCATCACCCATGCACAGAGCAACAGGAGCCAATGCCGGTTGATCTGTGCGTAGAGGAACGACCACACACTCACCTCCACCCACCGTGGGTGCACACCCTTCTCCCCACTCACTGCGACCCGTGTGAAAAGGGCCTAAAGGTGGGCCAAGAAAAAGCTCTTGCTAGCGCCAGCCACGGACCAAGTTCATACCGCGAAGGCAGGTAAACAAGTGTTCTTGATGGCTGCTTTCCAGCTCCGGGACTCGGTTCCCCTAGACGTTTGACATCACTCAAGCATTTTGGAAGTGATACCAGAACTTGGGTATTTGTTATTTGACCAGGTGTCCGGCAGGTAGGATGGGGTCTATTGGTCAAGGTTTTCAGGTGTTTTTTTTTCGTTTTTTCTTTTTCTTTTTTAAATTAATGCTATATTTTAAAGATGTAAACTCTTACATTTTAAATCTACAAACTATTTTAAATGAAACATTTAAATTAAATATCTAAAATGTTTCATATATTTATGTAACATTTATGATCAATTTATGATCAATATTTATTGTGTAATATTTATTTCATTTGGGTTTTTAATGTGGCTTTACTTGCCCTCATTCCATGGGGCGAGATCATGGAGCATGTTGCTAGGTTACTATCCTGCGCAGTCTTGTGGTATGACAGGTTAACTTTGCAAGTGTAATTTATGGAGCAGTTTGACTTCTCAAGGAATTGCTTTATCCTAAGGCTGTGCGTGAGTCACTCTCCAGAGAAGGGTGTGAGGTGGAGAGGGGGACACACCGGGCACAGGGCCGCACCCAGCCACCCTGGATACCCCAGAACACGGAAAGGGGGTCTGGGGGTCCAC
This sequence comes from Sphenodon punctatus, assembly GCA_003113815.1. Taxonomy (NCBI): domain Eukaryota; kingdom Metazoa; phylum Chordata; class Lepidosauria; order Sphenodontia; family Sphenodontidae; genus Sphenodon; species Sphenodon punctatus. Next base: position 4,470,541 of record QEPC01013826.1, read on the forward strand.
TGGGGGACGAGGGCAGCCCACCCCCACCCAACCCTTCCCATATCCCCACAAGGCACGGCATGCCCCAACACCTGAGACAGATGAGTGACAAGGATGCCAGAGAGCAGCCCCGGGAGCAGCCAGCGGTCCCCAGTGAGGCACACCACCAAGGGGGGGAGGGGCGCCGGGCGAGGGCACCGGCCGCCAATCCNCTGAACCTTTTTGTCCCTTCAGGGACCCACTCCCTCTCCCAGTGGAGTGGGTGGGTCCCTGAAGGGAGGACAAGCTCAGTGACAGCTACAGCAGCCTCTGCAGCAGCTCAGAGGCTGCTGTAGCTGTCATAAGCGGCGGTGCGTTTTTGTTTTTGTTTTTAAACTGTTAAAGCTGCGGCGGTGGCCCCCGCAGGGCTTTCAGGGGCACCGCTCATAACGCCCTGCAGGGGGAACTGGCTACAGTTGGAGAGAGGACACTGATAAGGTGTTTTGATGCCAGGATTTTATCTTAAGGTGTTTTGGGGTAGTGGATCCTGCACACATACTCAGGATCTAACTGATTATCAGGTTTGGGCTCTGGAAGGAAGGAATTTCCCCCAGACCAGCTGCTTGCTCTGTTGGCTTCTCCTCTTTCCCCCTGAGTGTGGGGCATGACTTGCTTGTTTGAGTGACCTGGATATATTTTATTACACTACTCCCTGTAATTTCATTATTTGGCACACCCTATTTACTCGCACCTCTATATGTATGGCTGATTTTATTATTATAGGTTCCATTCTTCTGTTTGTGAATTCATCTGATGAGGTGTCTTCATTATAATAAATTCTGCCTCATTCCAGGAGGCTTGACGCGATAAATCCCTGAGGTCCCATCGAGCCCCATGGTTCTAGTTTTCAGGGCCGGCCCCAAGGTTTGTGAGGCCATGTGCGAAGTCTTGGTGCGGGGCCTAATTTGCATAATCAGCCCCTAGCTAATTATGCAAATGTGAAAATTTATGTAAAATTTACTCCCTCTGGACAGGAAGGAATTCCATTCTCCACCCCTCCGAGAGGCCACGGAGAAGCATGGCCTCTGCATGCTTCCTCCGCCCCCAGTTTGGCACCCCTTGGCTGCCTTACCTGGCACTCAGCCACAAGCATGGCCTCCCAATGCTTCCTCCACCTCCCCAGCCGAGTGTCTACGACCACTCCCCAGGAGTGGTTCCATTGCAGGGGCAGCTGGGTGGGCAGTGAGGCAGGCACAGAGAGACTGACTGCGTCCGNAGCGAAAGAGGTGAGTTTTAAGGAGAGATTTGAAGGTATGAAATTATTTATTTATTTATTTATTTTATTGTCTGTGAATATGCTTTTTAATTGAAGATAATGGAAGATACTTATTTTCTTTTTTCTTTTTACCTCCAATGCTGACAACTCCACAAACTTCTCTTTGGAAAGCAACTACTCAGCTCATCTGATTCCTTCTTCGGTAAGTATTTTGCGTAGCTCAGTGACACAGTTGTTGTCCAATAAGTATTGTTCATTTATTGGGGAGAATGGTGAGGCCAGAGATGTTAATTTTAATTGTTTTAATGTCTGTTTCCAATACTGTAGAGCTGGATGACCAATTGCATGAAAGGCCCACTTACTTATTTCAGTTGACTAGAATGTCCTGGAAGCTAGTTACCTGTAGGATCTGTTTTTCTATTTCCACCTAGCTTACCTGTTTGCGATTTTGATACCAATATTTGAGTGACATTAATGATGCTGCTTAAAAATGGAGTTTTAGGTTAGGTATATTTATCCCACCTTTTCCTTTTTTCCTATTTAGGATAGCTTTGTTGATTCTATGTTTTTTCCCTTTCCAGATTGCATCCATTAAAACCCTCTCACATTGGTTTACAAAGGATCTAGGTAAATTTATTGGCAGCATCATAGCTTTATAGAGAATTTTAGGGAGTGCTATCATCTTGAATATGTTGATGTTACCCCGCCAGGAGGTTTTTAAGCATCTCCATGTGGAAGCTTCCATTCTGATTTGGTTTAATATGCTTGGAAAGTTGTTCTTGAAGAGACTTTTTTTTTTAATCTTTGGTGATGTTTACCCCTAAATATTTGAACTGAGAAGTAGCTATGGCAATTTCCCAATTTTTAAACTGTCCTCTTTGCTTTTTGCTGCTATTAATGCTCGGGATTTATTGTAGTTAATTTTGTATCTGGAGATTGTACTAAATTAATCAATTAGAATGAATAGTGTGGTGACTGGTTTTGTGGGTTGTGATAGATAAATTAACATATCGTCAGCAAATAGTGATAATTTGTGCTGGGTTTGTCTTACTTGTATTCCTATAATTTGTGACTCGACATATTGCACAAGCCAATAATTCTAAAGTTATATTAAACAATAGAAGGGATAGGGGGCAGCCTTGACATGTTCTGCATGTAAGATAAAATGGTTTAGAGAGGTTGCCATTAATCCTCAATTTAGAATTGGGTTTGACGTTAATTGCTTTGATTGCTTGAAGGAAACCTCCCTTTAAACCCATCTCTCCCAAGATTTGATATTTTCAGGCAGCAGTAGCTGCTTGAAGCTTAAATGCACAACCAATCTCCATTTCAAACATGGGACTGCTAAAGCCCCGATTTTGAGGAAACCGCTTGAGCTACATTGCTGAAAATTTATCCATGGCTATAAGTTGTGAGGACCATCATATGCACAAAGTTTGAAGAAGATCCATTGGGAAAATAAAATGTTATGACTGTTTAAACGTTAATTGGTTGTGGTCAAAATGCACAGCGTCCTCACGATTATGAATCATCAGTATCTCCTCCCCCTGGATGAATTGAGCCCCCAAACTTGACAGGACTGCAGCATGACATCAATAACAACCGCTTCTGAAATATTATAGTAATTGATGCAGCCAAAACTGAGTTATTATTGAATAAAAAATCGGTTCTGCAGGCTCACACATGCCCAGATGAGCTCCAATCACCTGTCAGAGAGTCGGAGAAGCGGATGAGTTGGCGTCCCCCTGCAAGCTCTGTTGGCTGCTGCTGTCGCCGGGCCCCCTGGCGGCAGCGCGGCCACCCCTACCGTTTTGCCCCACGGTGTGTGAATCAGCTCGCTACCCCCACAGTCTCCCCGACCTGCCTCCCCGCACCTAGCTNGTGGTGGTGGTGGGGACACACGTAACTGTGTGTGGAAATAAAGGTTTGGGCACCACTATTGCTTCCTTGGGTCAGTTCATGGGCCCGGGGCTGTGGGCGGGCAGGTGGTCATACAGGGGTGCGCCCCGGGCCTCGGTGGGGGTCCTGGGGTGGTGGAGATGGGTGTGTGGGCCTCACACCTTGGCCTCCTGGCTGATCCGCCTGGCCAGGCCAGCATGGATGCACTTGGCGTATCAATACTTTTGAGGGTTCTCTGTGTTCACATACAAGGGCACAGGGCTGGGAAGGCGCCAGGGCACGGGGTAGACAAGGGCAGCCCCATCGGTCTCGCACACATTGTGCAGCACACAGCAGGCCCCGATCATCAGGGCTGAGGTCTCCACTGTGTAATCTAGGCGGCCTGCAAGGCTTCTCCAGCCATGGTCCTACTAGCACACAGGCGGGTATTGTAGAGAGCCTCCACAGGGTTCCAGGTGACCTGGTATGCCTTCATCAGCCAGTGAGTAAGTGGATAGGCCCGTTTCCCCAGGATGCAGGGGGGCATCAGCACCCCCTCGCTCCAGGTCATCCCCATGTCCATGAAGTCCCCGCGGTGCATCCAGGTATAGAAGGGGGAGATGGTCATGATCAGGGCATTGTGGCTGCACCTGGCGTTGCCCGTGAAGATGTCTATGAACTGCCCCCAGTGGTCCACCACACCCTGCAGCTGCAGAGAGTGGTATCCGTGTCTGTTAACATATTCTGCGGCCTCCCCAGCGGAGGGGTGGAGGATCTCTATGTGGGAGCCGTCCACGGCGCCCATGCAGTTGGGGAATCCTCCAGCCGCGAAGCCAGTCATCACAGCCGCCTGGTCCACCAGCTGGATCACTCGGTCCAGGAGCACTCCCTTCACAGCCTCGCAGATGTCCCACAGGATCCCAGCGACAGTGCTCACCCCGATGCCAAAGTGCTGCGAGACGGAGCGGCAGGAGTCTGGAGTTGCTAGTGCCCAGACCCTGATGGCCACCTGCTCGACCATGGGGATGGGGGTCCACATGGTGGTGTGCTGCCACTCCAGCCAGGGTGTTAACAGCTCCGTGAGTCACAGTAGGGTGTGCCTGTCCATTCGAAAGTGCGCCTTCCAGGCTGCCATATCCCACTGAGTCAGCGCCCAGGACCACCACACCTGTGCCCGCTCTGTGACCCATACTCGCCAGTCAATGAGCATAGCGAGCAGGGCTGCGCGCCCCATGGTCTCCCTCCACCATTGGAGGTGCCCGGCCGCCTCGCGGAGCCATGCGACCCTCTCCCGGCTGCAGAGGAGGGCCTGCTGGGCCGCTCCGGACACCCGCAGGGCCCTGAGCTGGGCCAGGGAGTGCCTGCATGCGTGGTGGGCTCTCTGGACCCTAGCCACACTCTGGCCAATGGTAACCTGCAGGCGGGCACTCAGATGCACCTCAGCTGTCTGGATGCACAAGAGATCCGTGTTTGAACAGTACCACTTTGCGCAGAGGGCTAGGTGCATCCCACAGGTGCCCAACCGGCCTAGTTCCATGGTGCATGTTGCCCCGGGTGGGGGGCAGCCGGCCCTGTTATAGACTGGGGCACGTGTAGCCCCACCCCCATGTCGCAACCTGGGGCCCTGCCGGGGGCCCCCGGGTGGGTGATGGGCAGTCCCCCTCCCGGCTTCCCGGGCAGGCTCCTGCAGGGCATCCATGTCGGGGAGCTGGGGACAGTTCGTTGAGCGCACCTGCTGTCCCTGCAAGGGGCCTGGTGCACAGTCCAGCCTGCACCCGGGCGCTTGCACGCTGCAGCTGCAATCCTGCTGTCATCAACCTTCCACCTCTCATTGTAGTCAGCCTGGTGTCCTCGCCACTCTGATTAATGTGTAGGCTGTCCTGTCTGTGAGCTCTGTTCCAACAGCTGTGCTGGGTTTGCATCCCACGCCTCGCTCACTTGCCATTAGGGGTGGGAAACCGGTAGAATCCGGTATCTGATAATGCCGGTATCGGGCGTACCGGCATTATCGGATTCGGCCTGGTAATCTGGCCCCGGTACCGGATTCCGGGGTACCGGATTTTTTTGCATTGCAGCCATTTAAAAATGGCTGCAATGTAAAAAAATTTAAAGCCACAGCCAAACAGTTTTTTAAAAGAAAAACCCTCCCCGAGTCCAGGCTGCGCGGGTGGAAGGGGGGACACCCCCCACCCACCCTGCCCAGCCTGGCTTTTTGTTTAAAAAAAGAACAGAGTCAGACCCGGACCCGGAGGCGAAGGCGANGGGACCCCGTCCTGTCTGGACAAGGAAAGCTGACATGCTCCCCCGGCTGCCGCGCATGCGTGCGAGACACTCCTTAAAGTTTGTACTCTTGAGGAGTGTCTCGCGCGCATGCGCGGCAGCCCGGGGAGCACGTTGGCGCTCAGGGCAATCAGAGCCTTGGTCCCCTGGCCGTGCATGCGCGCGGCAGCACCAGGGACAGAGAAAGTTTACCCGCGACTGCTGCCTGTAGCACGCAGGCGCAGCCGCGGGTTCTTGTAGGTCGGCACCACTGCAGGATGAAGGGTGGGTGGGTGGGGCACCTTACCAACCCCTACCATGCACCTCCATGCACCCCTGCAAGCCGTCCCTGTGCCCCCGGCCCAGCAGATGAGGGAGCACCGAGCACGGGTACAGTGCCAGAGGAAGGAGCAGGTGGAGGACATAGTCCGCACCACCACTGAGCAGAGCGAGTGGATGACAGCAGCCATCGACGGCATGGAGGTGGCCACCGAAAGGGCCATGCAGCAAGCGGAGGCCAAGGGCGACTGGAACAGGCCATTGACTGGATGGTGAGGGAGCACTCTGCCAAGATGGACCGGTCCCATGACATCGGCACCTCGCTGCTGCTGCACACGGGGACCATGAGTGCCTACGTGATGGCCACCACCGCGCCGGGCAACCTTCCTGCCCCGGCCCCAATGCCAGGCACCTCGGTGCCCCCACCACCTCTGTCACTGCCCCAGCTGCCGGCACGCCCGCTGGGCCTGCGCATCCGCCTACCAATTCCTGTAGGCTTCCGGAGGGAGCAGCCGGACAGGGGGGCCCCTCTGGCCCCGAGTTCACCCGCCCTTCCAACACCGCCTGCTCCTCAGGACACCGAGGCCTCCCAGGACACTGTCGGTGACACGGAAAGCGGGGGGAAGGGGAGCTCCCAGAGCTCCACGGTGACCATGGGGTGGCCAAGAAGGAGGCCCCGGAGACATGCAGGTCATGGGGGAAGGAGGTGAATGGCCTGAGGGGCGAATGGCCTGAGGGGGACACGGCACTGGGAGGTGGGTGGTGGTGGTGGTGGCACCTGTAGGAGGTATTCACAATAAATGCATGGGCACCACAGTCGCATCCATGGTTCTGTTAATGGCCCCAGGGCTGGGGGTGTGTGGCCATTGAGGGGCACGGCCAGGGTGCTGATGGGGGCCCCGGGGTGGTGGAGACGGGGGTGTGCAACCTCATGCCTCAGCCTCGCGACTGATCTGCCTAGCCAGGGCAGCACAGATGCACTTCGCGTAGCAGTATTCCCATGGGTTCTCAGCGTTCACATAGAGGGGGATGGAGGGGCACGGGATAGTGTAGGGCAGCCCCATCGGTCTCGCACACTTTGTGCAGCACACAGCAGGCTCCAATCACCAGTGCTGAGGTCTCCACCGTGTAGTCCAGCCGGCACGCGAGGCACCCCCAGTGTTGCTTGAGGATCCCAAAGGCCCTCTCGACCACGGGCCTGGTTGCACATAGGCAGGTATTGTAGAGCGACTCCACAGGGTTCCTGGCGACCGGGTATGCCTTCATCAGCCACCAGGTGAGTGGATAGGCCGGGTCCCCCAAGATACAGGGGGGCATTAGCACCCCTTCAATCCGGGTCATCCCCATGTCCGCCAAGTCCCTGCGGTACATCCGGGCATAGAAGGGAGAGATGGTCATGATCCGGGCATCGTAGCTGCGCCCAGAGTGGCCCATGTGTTTGTCTATGAAATGGCCCTGGTGGTCCATGACCGCCTGCAACTGCAGGAGTGGTACCCGTGTCGGTTGACGTATTCCGTGGCCTCCCCATCAGATGGGCGGAGGATCTCGATGTGGGTGCTGTCCACGGTGCCCATGCAGTTGGGGAATGCTCCAGCTGCGAAGCCAGCCATCACGGCCTCCTGGTTCACCAGCTGGATCGATTGGTCCAGGAGCATACTCTCCACCGCCTCACAGACGTCCCACAGGATCCCAGCGATGGTGCTCACCCTGATGCCGAAGTGCTGTGAGACGGACCGGCAAGAGTCGGGTATTATTAGGGCCCAGACCCCAATGGCCACCCATTGGACCATGGGAATGGGGGCCCGCATGGTTGGTGAAAGACTCCAGGGAGACGTAGGGGACGGTGTTGGTGAGGGTAGTGAATGCGTCCTTGCANCTACTTGCCATGCCATGTTGCGGCCGGTGGCCTTATCGGCTGGCCTTGAGGCCCCCTGCATCCCCTCCCGTCCCTCCAGGGATTGTGGGGCCCCTCTGTCCTCGCAATTAGTCTCCTTTGCTTCCTGGACCATGACTGGCTGCGCTCACACCGGGCTCCCAGTACCCATGGGGCCCCCCATAGCTAGACCTTCCACGAGACCATGGCCCTGTGTGACCTGTGCCATTCCCCAGCCGTGCAATTGCTCCTGAGCCTGTCTGGTGCCTATGCGAGCTTGAGCTCAGGGCTGCACTACTTTGGCTATGAGGTGAGCGTCCGCAATTGCCGGCTGCATTCGGAGACCCTGGGCCTGATTCCTTTTCCCGATGGGCGCGTCCTGGAGATGAGGTGCTCACACGTGAGGTGGTCGGTGGCGGAGACCATGTCTGCTCTGTCTGTGTGCAGCCTGGCCGTCTACATGGCCTGTCTGAATGAGCGGGGCCCTGCCCTGGCTGTGTCCTACTTTGGCTGTGTTCACGGGACCCGTGGGTACCAGCGATCGCGTGGGGCGGTGTATCACTGGCTGTTGGAGCTCGGTCACCTTCCATAGCCCCCTGCTGCTGAATATGGCTTGTCCAAGCCCACCGAGGTGGAGCTGGCAGCGCTGTCCGGTGTGTGGTCCCATTCCAATGTGCAGCTGGGGCTTGCCACACAGGATCCTTCAAGTCGTACTACCTGGTCGCCCACCACATGTCTGTGCTGGGCTACAATCAGAGCAAAAAATAATGGCAAACCTAAAAACATGATTATTAAAATTGTTAGCACCAGCATAAGGCCAATAGAACAACTTACAATTAAATTATAAAATCAATAATCCATATACTATAGAAAAAAAGATGAAAACAAAATGAAATAAACAACAATATAATATCACATAACATAACATAGTAAAATGTAAGGTAGCCTAACCCAGACATCAATCCCCTTCAATGGATTTGTAATGCAATTTTTTTCCCCGCAACAAGAAAGCCTGTTGAAAAAGGTTGCAACAGTCAGTGTTAATTCTGGCACCTCATCTGCCAATAAAACCCTTAACCAGCAGGAGTCAGATCTCATTGGATTTTTAGATAAGTAAGGCTGAAGATATTTTCTCTTGATTGATCATATAAATGACAAGCAATCAGAATGTGCTCTGTCGATTCTGTAATTTGATGGTCATATGGACAGAGTCGGTGGGTGTAGTCCATTTTAACATAATGACCCTCAAGGACCTTCGTTGGCAAGGAATTTAATCGGGCACATAAAAATAAATATCTAGCACGTGGTGAAATCCGGCTTGATAGGCCCTTTTTACACAGACACTCTAACACTCAAAGGGTGTTACATTTTATTATACATGTTGCAGGGCACCACTGCAGCCAATCACCATGGGCCCTGTGCACACATGATATCTCCACCCAGTTCCTCTGGGTGAAGATGGGTGCTAGCCAGTGGGTGGGGAGCATTTCTCTGGGTGGAGATGGGTGGGGCCGTCTGTGTAAACACCACTTTCAGTAGATGCTGGTGAGTGTTTGCTTCAGGCCAACAGCCATCTCCACCCACGGAGCAACGGATGCCACTGCCAGTTGCGTAACTACCTGTGGGGGGAGGAGGAGTGCCAATGAGCTCTTAGCAGGACAAGGGAAGCTCTCCCTTCACCAAACACCTCAGCTGCACCCACTCCCAGAACCGGTAGCAGTGTGTCCAGGAACCCGCACACACACACCAGGCAGACCTCCTTCCCTTGCAGGGTAGCAGCAACCTTGGCTCCCTAAATGGTCCCTCAGGATCTTATATGGCATTCAGGATATAGATCCACAGCGTAGATCATCATGGGGCGAGCACAAGGCCCTACAGCCAAGGAACACACGCGCACCAGGAGGTAGGGGCCCAGGAGTCTGTGGGGCGAGAACCGTGTGAGGACAGGTGTGCAAGACCCAGGAAAGGGGTAAGGATAGGGCGTATACAACCAACGGGGGTTCAGGAAGTGCAAGGACAGGGGATGGCTGTAATGAAATTGTGTGTTCTTTGGACCAGTTCAGTGATGACTCATGCAAATGAGGTCAAGAAGGCTGATTTATTATATACAAAGCATAAAGGTAAAAATAAATACAAACAGTAAAAGCAAGCGCTCTCACATCCCTTTGTGCACGCTGGAAACTCCAATCACAGCTGCTGGTGGATTCTCGGGTGGGTCCCAGGTTCTGCTGCACCCACTCTAGCACGTCTGCCAAGCGGCCAGCAGTGAAGTTCGTCTGCGCTTGCATCTGCCTCAATCACTGTACTTTATACTATTCTGGTGTTACGCACTCACTTTGCCAAGCATGTGCATGTGTGACCAATTAGGTAATCCACTATACAACCCACTGCGTATGTGCTAGATTTACGAGTTGCAGCTCGCCTAGGTTCTTCCTAGCTCCCCATCACTAACATTGATAAGGGAGCTTTCCACACATTCCCGTTCTAGTTCGGCCTTGGCCTTCTAAACAACAATTTATATAATACAAGAAAGTTGCCAAAGAGGCTTACCCGTTATCAACTTATATACTTTTACACACATGTCAATCAAGATGGATTCTATAACATATACAGGCCAAAATAAGATGTATAAATGCCCACTCTGGCGCCACCGGTGTACCAGAGTCTTCTCGCAATCTTTTCACTACACTGGCTCAAGCACACACCACACACATTCAGACAGGTCTACACATGCTCACTCCTTGTAACACTCACCCTCGCTCTCTCCACGCCCGCACCACGTACTCCACAAGACACTCTTTCCGTGCTTGCTCGACTATAGAGGCTGGTATCCCAGACACAAGGCTCTGATCACCAGCAATGGCAGCCTGTTCTGGGGCTGCTTTTAGGTTCCCCCAGTTAGCTGTGCACGCTAGTGCAGGCGCTCTGAGCGCCGGTGCTGCGTGACAGGGGGCGTGGCCGCGAAGGGTGGCTGCCTCAGCTCAGCGGCACTGCACCTATCGCTGCCGGTCAGAGATGGTGGCGGGGGGAGGGTCCTCTCCCCAGAGGGATCCCCTGCCACTCCCAGAAGCTCCTCCTCCTGCGGCGCTGATGCAGATGACGGGGATGCCGGCGGCCCGACTGTGGCACCGGGTGAGTTCCCAGAAGCCACCGCTGGCTTTTTCCCCTGCCGGGACCCTGATGTGGATCCGAGGGAACCCCTCCCCCTAGCCTGAAACCTCTAGACCCAGGGCCTAACAGGGAGAGGATGTACTCGTACTTTTCTCTCAACTTATGGCTAATTTGTACCCTTATTTGATTTCTTCTGACTCATGTAGTTCTCCTCAGATTCGTAGAGGTTTTCCATGGTTTGATGGTGAGTGCCATAGGGATAACACTAATTTAAGGAAATTGGTAAAGGCAGTGCAGAGGGATTCAAATATGAGAAACAATCTTAGAGCTAGAGTCAACTATAAATTACTTATTAAGATTAAAAAATTTCAGTTCCTGGAACAGTCCTGGAAGAAACTCAAGGAAGCTTCTAAGGATAAGAACTCCAACTCATTCTGGGATATTATTAGACATTCTTGGCCTTTTATGCCCCCAAAGTCCTCTACTAAAATTCTATAAGATAAATGGGAATTACACTTTAGGGGGGTATTTGCTAATCCATATCTCAGCAAATTGTCTCTGGACTTGCATCCTATCGATAATTTTCCTGTTTGGCCTCGGGTAACCCACAATGAAGTGCTAAAACTGATAAATCAGCTGAAACTTAATAAAGCACTAGGTGAACTTTTGAGAGCAAATGGCATGTGGTGGAGTGCTATTCGGGCCCCAACTATTTAGTTCTATTAATAACACTGGGAAACTTCCTCCTAATTGGTGCGATAGTATCACGATCCCGATTTATAAAAAAGGAGATCCTTGGGACCCCTGTAACTATCGACCAATACATCTTTTAAGTATAATAGGAAAGCTGTATTCTAGGTTTCTATTAGTTAGATTACAAGAGTGGGTCAACTTTGAATTCATTCTTGGGATGGAGCAGGCAAGTTTTGCCTCTGGTGTCTCTACACTAGATCATTTTTAAACTTTTCATTACCAAGTATATACGGTATATGCCATGGTATACATTACCAAGTATACCAAGTATATACAATCTAAGGGAGACAGGGGAAGGGGAAAGGAAAACTATCTATTATCCAATCAATTATCTATATAACTATTCTAATCTAATCTATATGCCTATAATATATATCTATATATATACTACCTATTTCTATATAATTTACAAGGGGGAGAAGGGCAAGGAAAGGGAGAAGGTAAAATGTAGGGTATGAGGAAGGAAAGGTATTGGTGGGAATACCTAATCAATAAATTAATTAAATAATACAATGAGGGCTAGGGAGGATTCTTTTATGTGCAAGCACCACAGTTCTGTAAACGCAACCTGACAAGCAGAACTCTCACACAACAGAGAGAAAAAACCTGGCCCTCCCATTATAAAGGGCTGCAGTGCCTTCCCCCAGAGCCCCCCTGATTGGTTGTGGGAGGCAGCAGGCATTGAGCAGTGACAGAGTGCCATGAAACTGCTGGGGTCTGCTTGTGCTGCTCAAACATTCCGAGATGTCTGCTCCCTCCTCCCCTCTCTACACTTTCCCTCCAAAACCCAACTGCCATAGCACCAATAATAATGACAATAACAACACTGTCGTTTTTGTTTCTTGTTATTGTTTTTGTTATCATTTTTGTTATTGTTTTTGGTATCATTTTTGGTATCGCTATCATTATCGATAGCAATATCATTACTGTTATCAGTATTCTCAGTTGTTTTGGGTATTAGTTGTTGTTTTTGTTATTGTCATTATTCTTGGTTGTCGTTTTTGTTATTGCAATAATGAAAATGACAATTTTCATTATCGTTATTGTAATAACGAAAACGACATGCACACCCCTAGCTAACAGCTAATCGAGCAAGTGACAGAATATAAATACCTAGGTGTCATCTTCACCAAAACCTTCTCTTGGTGTACCCAGCACAAAACTGTCATGGATAGAGCAAGGAATACTGCTAAAGGGATTATGTCCGTCTATTATACTGTAGGGGGGGGTAAGTTGTTTGGGGCTGCTATTAAAGTTTTCAAAGCTAAAATCCCAAGCCCAGATACTATATGCTGTGACAAGTTGGGGCCCATGTTACCTCGAGAAATTGGAAACTGTCCAGAATGGATTTTTGAAGGCCATTTTGAGCATTCTCAAAGCTATGCCGAGTCTGGGCTTAATAGACTGATGGTGGCTGCCAAAGTAGCCATAGCCAAATTTTGGTGCGTTTACACCCGAATCCACCTGTAGCCCTATCTAGGGAGGCTATTTTGTTATCTCTTGGGGGACCTTGGGAGAAAGGTGTTTTGATGTGATTTAACTCACTCCTTGGGATTTTCTGATGTTTATTTATTACAGCTTACATATGAAGGGGATGTTACTGCCGTTGTAACTAGAATTTTTGATTTGGAGCTTCAATGGGGTCCGTAAGGCCCTTGTATTGCAAAAAGTTGCACCATTTTATAGATATTTTTTTTCAATTCCTAATGGAGGGGCAACCTATTTTCAGCTCACTGCTGATTCAAAATATAGATCCATCTTCACTCTCACTAGATTTGATCTTCTACCCTTGGCTATTACGGAAGGCCGATATCTAGGGATCCCTTATGAGTCAAGGTTCTGCCCCCTTTGTTCATTGGGGGTTGTTGAATCTATTTTACATGTTATTTTTGATCTTATTATTTGAATGTATGAGAACACTATTTGGCAGCCCTGGCAGCGTCCGCCCCACCCTGTTTACAGAGTAATTTGTTAATCAACTGGCCCTCAGATCATGATGCTTTTACTTATTGGATGGTTGCTAAGTTCTGTTACGCCACAGTTAAAGTGAGGAAACTTTCAAGTCTGTGGACTCTAATCTATCCAGCTAATTTTGATTAGATGGTGACTATTTTGTACCTATGGGTTTATTATATTTTTGGTGACGATTATGTTATGAATGTATGTTTTCGTATTTGTAACTTGCTTTTTATATTTTTATATTTTTTACTGAGTTGTGTTTTGGAGATGACCTTTTGGCTAGTTCAATAAATTTAGTATTACACAAATTAAAAAACCGAATTAAAATTACAATCATCCCAATCCACAAAAACTCCCCCACCCTCTTCCCCATGTCCATAATCCCCCTCACAGGGGGGCCATGGCACTCCCTCCCACGCTCTCCCCCCATGCCTGTAAACCCCCCCCCCCCACACACACAGGGGAAACGGAAGCTGTGGGAGGTCTGTCACAAATGAGATTGCTGTAAGAATGTTTTGAGGTGCCCAGTAGAGGGGAACATGGAGTGGTGTGGTGGAACCTCCAATAGGGGGAATGTTAGGAATCAAACTTGATCCCCTTGTTTCCTCTCAGCTCCTTGACCTAGGGTCAATCCTCACACAGTAAAATCAGTGGGAGCCAAACCTTTGACTTCGTTGGGGGCAGGATTGCACCCTCGGTTAATTTGGTGACTTCCCCAGAGTTTTTTCCAGAGTTTTCAAAACCGCTATTACATTTTTGCAGAAAATTCCATGAAAAAAGATTAGTTGTCTATTTTTTCAGTCGGTATTCTGATCAGAAATTAATTCTGATTGGAATACAGACTGGATTTTTCTTAAAAACTGCTCATGTGTAAAATGGCCACTGCCCTTATTCAAAATGTCGGCTGCTGCTGCTGCCTTTTTGAATAAGAGCAGGGGCCATTTTGCCCATGCAGAAAACAGCCCTGTTGGCCATTTTACACATGCACAGTTTTTAATTTTTGTAAAAAATATATATATATTTTGTCCGATTCCAATTGGAATCGGACAAAATACTGATCCCCCCTCCCCTCCCCAGTTTTTAATCAGAACGGGTGAACTGGCCTCACACCGGTTCCAAGTTTTCATCCAAGGGCACTCGGTGGTGGCCGGACGGTGGCCACTTTATTCACTGGATGGCAGAGAAAAGGCAGGTTTCTTCCAAGCCAGGTAGTGAAAAATTTGCCAAACCCACTAGCCGCCTGAACACCTGTTGGGCACTTCGGAGACAGCTACCTTCTATCTGCTTTACACTGGCATTGCCCAGTGTCAATGCCTAACCAGTGGGTCATACCTGGAGAGAGGATGACATGGATTTTTCAGTGCCATATTGCCTGCCTCATGAAATGTAGGATACCATAGGAAATGAATTTTTCCCCATGACAAATTATTTTCCAATATTTCCACCTTTTCCAAACAAGGGTATTCAGGTTTCTCTTAACAAATACTTCCCTCTTTTCTCCTAGATGGGGCCATCTCAGTTTTTCCTGTAGCTAGCTGCTTCCCCATACATTTATATCCTGAAAAAAAAACCTTTCATCCACGGCATGCCAATGCTCTGGTATAATTTGCAAGGGGACCTTCCCTGGAAAGCCATATATGAGATACATTCCCATTTCCTTACTAGCCCAGTGAGATGACATGGGGATGCAATTAAAGATCCTGTCTTCAAAATAATGTCATCAGAATAGTTAAATGTCAGTGGGAGCTGAGCCATTGACTTCAGTGGCTGGGTTTCCACCCGCTAAGGTCAATGGCTCAAGTCCTATAGATTTCAATGGTGGATGATTGACCTGTGTTTTTTGTTCATTCACTTTGCACAGGGTCTAACCGATTGCCAGGTTTGGGGTCAGGAAGGAATTTTGCTAACGCTGTTGGCTCTGTTGGATTCTCCCCCCCAAGTGTGGGGAACAGCTTGCTTGTCTGAGTCACTTGGTTATATATTATTAAACTACTCCCTGCAATTTCATTATTTGGCACACCCTGGTTACTCCCATCTTGCTATGTGAGACTGATTTTATTATATGCTCCATTTTTCTGTTGGCGAATTCACCTGTAAAAGTGTCTTTGGTATGACAAATTCTGCCCTAGTCCAGGAGACTGGACTACATAAATCCCTGAGGTCCCATCAAGACCCATGGTTCTAGTTTTCTAATTGTTCAGCTAGAGTTCATGCACGGTATGAAATAACAAAGATGAATGGGGGGGGGGGGGCGCAGGTTTCAGGCTGCGCATCCCACCCACCCCCGCAGCCCAAATATGCGTGGGAGGTGTGGGGGAGGAAGCATGTCTGAAAGTGGCCTAAATTCTAATGAAGGAACGGAAAGTTCCAGGCCCAGATCTGTGAAGAATGTCAACAGATATTACAAACTGATTCTATTAAAGGCTTTCTCTGAATACAAGGCATCGCTGCCTAGGGGTTTACTAGAGTCCTGGTCAAATACTATTAACCCTGTTAAAAATAAACCGTTTTGGTCCTACCTCCTCCCCATATCTCCATCCTAAAAGTGGGCCAAGGAAAAGCTCTTGCTAGCTCCAGCCACGGACCAAGTTCATACCGCGAAGGCAGGCAAACAAGCGTTCTTCTTGATGGCTGCTTTCCCGCTCTGGGACTCGGTTCCCTTGGAGGTTTGCCATCGCTCAAGCATTTTAGAAGCGATACCAAAACTTTGGTATGTGTTACCTGGCCAGGTGTAACATGTTTCATAGATTTATCGTGTAACCTTTATTATTAATATTTAATATACCACACTTATTTTATGTGGGCTTTGAATGTGAATTAACTCATCCTGAACTATAAATCTGCCTCCGTTATTAAATACCTACATAGATGTCAGATAATATCAGTAGCACAGTTCCTTCTTTCTCAAACCATATCTGTTAAGGGATGATTAGATAAGATGTAACTTTATTTAATTATGCAGGAAGGATTTCGATAGCCTCTTGACATTTGCAATCCTTTCTTTCTTTCTTTTATTCCAGTTTTACCCTGTCCATCCCAAATGGCTAGGGGTGGCTTACAAAAGAAGTAAAAACAATGGATGCAGTCCTAGAGGCCTTATTAAACTGTGCTTATGCGAGGCGCAGTGTAGTTATGCTGGCGCACGTGAGAGCACGTGCATCCCACGTGCAGCAAGCCACTCGGTGCAACGGCGCACTGCTGCTGCTGCGACCCTCCAGACCTCACACACACACACTGCAGCTGGGGTGGGTGAGTGGGTGGAGCCTGAACTGTGCCTGCTCCATCCTCTGAGCTGCGGTGTGTGTGGACTTGGGGGGGGGGGGGGGNGCAGGGGCGCACCATTGCACTGAGTGGCTTGCTGCATGTGGGGTGCGTGTGCACACGTGCGCCCACCACCTGGCTGGGCATTGCACCGGTGGGCTGTGTACACTACCATTAGGATTGCACCCAACACATAAAGCTGCATCAAACCCCCAACCTTTCCCCTCCCCCAACCTCACCACAGCTCCACAAAACAGTCTCCAACTGCCCCTTCACACCCCTACCGCAAACCTACCCACCAAACCCCCCATTCCCTATCCCTGCCTGCCAAATGTCCTAACAAATAGAAAGGTCTTACACCGCCTCTGGAAGATGCCCAGGCTTGGCCTCAAATGAACCTCTGGGGGAAGGGAGTTTATATTTATTTATTATAAGGTTTTATATCTCGCCCCTTCTGCAAAGCAGCTCGGGGCAGTTTGCAATATAAAACAAAAATATAAAACATGTAAAATACAAATATAAAACCACTTTAGGGGGAAGCAATAAAAATATAAACATAAAACAACCCCCTCAACCCTCCCCATCCCATCCCATTCCTCCCTCATCCGTCCCCTCCACCAAATGCCTGGCGGAACAGCCAGGTTTTACAAGCACGATGAAAAGTCAGCAGGTCCGGGGCCAGGTAAGCCTCCTCTGGGAGGGAGTTCAACAGCCGAGGTGCGGCTGCTGCGGTCCCGCACATAGGTCGGGGCCGAGGCTGTGTAGGGCTTTAAAGGTGAGAACCAACACCCTGAATCGGGCCTGGAAGAAAAGAATGAAGCACCGGTGTAATGTGCTCCCGGTGCCCCGACCCCGTAAGGAGCCGACCCGACAAATTCTGCATCAGCTGAAGCCTCTGGACTGTCACCAGGGGTAGCCCCACGTAGAGCGCATTGCAGTAGTCCAGTCTCAAGGTAACAAAAGCAAGTTCCATAGCATTGGGGTGAGACATCTCCCTGTGAGCCCTCATTGTACGAACAAGTACCCACAGGTATGTGGGGTTTATAACTATCAACATGTTTTGAATTTTCCCCTCACTTGTCTCTCCTAGATTGGAGCA
>QEPC01013826.1:4503096-4516404 GCA_003113815.1 Sphenodon punctatus
GGGACATCACACCTACCAGAAATGCAGGGGTAAGGCAGCCGGTAGGGTGGACTCCCTGGGAGAGGCGGGTCAGCGAGGGCGGTAGGGAGACGTATGGTCCCCTGCCTGCAGACCCAATTTTCCTTACTCAGCTCCGCAAGGAGCTTGGTCCTCCTTGTACGTGGAAAGTGCCACGACGAGGGGGAGACGTTGTTTGGTTGAAGGGTGGCAATGGATGGTGCATCGAAACCATGTCTGTTTGTTCGAGGTTATGTTCAAGTACTGGTCCTACATCGCACTAGGGGATTTCCCCCACCTAATTACTAATTTAATTTGGTTTAATAAAGAGTGCGGCCATTTAAACCCATCACTTGGTGTCCTGTCTCCTTTCCGTGCGTCGGCAAAGGTGAGAGTGGGGGAGGCCAGTGAGAAGGTGGTTACAGTAATCGAGGCGAGAGATGACCAGGGCATGAACAAGGGTTTTGACAGAGGAGACAGAGAAAAAGGCTAATCTTAGCAATGTTGTGGAGGAAGAAGCGACAGGATTTGGCAACGGAGTCGATGTAGGGTTTAAAAGAAAGGGGTGAGTGAAAGATGAAGCCTAAGCTACTGGTTTGGGGGATGGGAAGGATGGTGACTCCGTCGATAAGGATCGACTGGGAGGAGGGAGGGGAAGGATGAGGGGTGAAGATAAGGAGTTCAGTTTTAGCCATGTTGAGTTTGAGTTGACATTGAGACATCCAGGTAGAGATATCAGAGAGACAGCTGGGGAGGCAAGCTTGAACAGATGGGGGGGGAGAGAGGGAGTAGAGAGGGTTGAGTGTCATCAGAGTAGAGGTGATATTGGAAGTCATGGGAGGCAATGCGTTTGCCTAGGGACAGGGTGTAGATAGAGAAGAGGAGAGGGCCAAGGACAGAGCCTTGCGGAACACCAACCGAGAGGGGAAAGGAGGAGGTGGAGTTGGTAAGAGACACATTGAAGGAGCGGTCAGAGAGGTAGGAAGAGAACCAATCAAGGACGGAGCCATGGAAGCCTGGTACATTATTAATGGCCTGGACTCTGCCACCGATCTCGTATGCTTCACGGAAACCTGGCTGGATCTTGAGTTGGGGCCGATTCTGGCTGATCTTGTTCCAGCTGGGTATTCCATGCAGCATCAGCCATGGTCAGAGGGATGGGGGGCGGTGATGTGTAGCCATGGCCTTTAGAGAGGGGTGGTCTGTTAGGCGGTATCTGGTGCAATCCATAGCGGGTATGGAGGTCCTCCACCTTGTGCTTGATTTGGCAGGGGACAGATTGCAGGTGCTGCTTGTATACCGTGCACCTACCTGTACGACAGCCTCTCTGCATGCTCTGTTGGAGGTGGTGTCGGGGATGGTGTTGCGGTCCCCGAAGACGTTAGTCTTGGGGGGGACTTCAATATTCATGCCGACACCAACCCCAGGGGTATGGAGCATGAGCTCATGGCCGCCATGGCAACCATGGGCCTGTCCCAGATGGTTAGTTGCCTGACACATCAGGGAGGGCAAACTCTGGATCTTATGTTTTGCACCGGCCTTGAGGCGGGTGCTCCGTTGCTGGGGGAGATAACATCAGTGCCATTGTCATGGACGGATCATTACCCCCTACAGGCGTCTCTTCTGGTGCATGTCTGCCCCCAGAAAGATGCAGAACCAATTCGAATGGTTTGACCCCGGAGACTGATGGAACCAGAGCGGTTCCGGAAGGCTCTGGGGGAGATATCCTCTGATCTCGAGGACTGTCTCATCGATGACCTTGTGGCACTTTGGAACACTGTGCTGACTGAGACCATTGATCAGACGGCCGCTAGATGTCCACTTCCCAGCTGACAGCACCACAGGCCTCCCTATTTTTTGGAGGGCCTGCGGGTGCTAAAGCGAGATGGGCGGCAGTTGGAGCAATGGTGGCGTTGCTCTTGTGCTGAAGCCGACAGATTGCAGCATAGAGCTAGTTTGCGAGCCTATGCTGTGGCTATCTGACAGCAAAAAAAGAGAGTTGTAGGAGTTAGCTTAGTGATAGAGATAGCGTTAGTGATTTAGTTTTAGTTTTTGTAGGAGTAGGTCTGTGTACTTATTAGATAATCCATTTAGTTAATAGCATTTAGAATAGTTAATAGCAGTTAGGTTTAGTGTAGATAGATATATATAATATTAGTTTAAGAAAATAAATTTTAAAAACCCATATAAAAACAAAAAAACCAAATGAAAAACAAAAGAAAACCATATAAAACTCAATAAAAAACCAAAAAACCATATAAAAAACAAAAAAACACCCATAACAACATTTGCTGAACAGCCTAACCGAACAGAACGGCCGAACAGAACAGTCGAACCCAAACTCAGCAAACTAGCCGAACTGCCGAACCGAACGCAGCCGAACCGAAGGGACAAAACGACCGACCGAACCGAACGAAAGAACCCGAACCGCGATCTGTTCGCCCATCCCGATCTTTGACCTTCCTAAGAGTGCAATTCGAGCAACTGTGAGAGTGAGAGGTGAGCGACTGCGGTGAGTACTTGCAGAGGAACTGCAGTGCGGCTGCGAGGATTCTTTCCCCTAACCCCCTGCTCACAGATTTTGGGGTCTGTATGTGTTCGTCTCAATTTCCCTTTCTGATGTTTTGAATTGTTGGTCTCTATATAGAACACAAAGTAACTTGCTTCAGCATTCCGGTCCGGAGTTTTGTGTGAAACAGTAATATTAAGTATATAGGCCAGGATTGCTGGATAACAAGGAATCCTTATAACAGAAGATACATTTTAGTATATACAATAAGCACCATCAAGTTACTTTGTGTTCTGTATCTTCCTTGCTTCATAGTAAATATCCCTGTGATTTTGAGGTTGAGTTGTTGGTCTAGCAGTTTGGGCATTTTTCAAAGTACAGGTACAGTACATTTTTCAAAGTACGTCTTTTGGGGCATCTTTGGGCAAATTTAATGGAACGTTGGGCTGCTTAAGGAATTTAGTCTCTTTTTTTCATCCAACCCAGACCCCACAGTTCCTGTGCTTACCCAATATTTGGCAGGTGTGGCGGACTGGATGAGGGTGAGCCGACTGAAACTGAATCCCGACATTATGATTTTATTTGTGTTTTATTTTGTTGTTGTTAGCTGCCTCAAGCTGTTGTGAGCAGAAGAGGCGGAATAAAAATATTTTAACAAAATACAACTAAAATAAACAATTGTAGGAGTGGACTGAGTTTTGATTTAGGGTTACTTCTGATCTTTGAGTGCTTTGTGATTTGGGGGCTTGGCCTGTTTCCACAGGCAGCTGGGGGCAGAACTGTTCCCAGGGCACTGTATGGGATGGGGGCAAGGGGGCGAGATTCCCCTGCCTGGTGCTCCGGAGCTCTCTACCACCAGGATCCTTTGTTGTTTATTGTAGGGTCACCACCTGCCCACATCTGTGAGTGCACATACACACAGGCCTGCACCCCTTTCACACACGCAAGTGCACACACACACACGTTTGCATATGCTGCACTGTGATTATGAATATTTAAATACCTCCATCAAGTTGAGTTGCAGCCTCAAGTGGAGTAGTGACTTGGATTTCATTCAAATTGAAGTAATTCATTCCGTTTCTCACTGTTTGTCGGAACGGGGCCGAAATTGAGTCCTGAACTCGATATTAATAGCGGTGCACGCCTCTTTGGAAACACAGTCACAACCAATGGTGACAACATGTTTGTTCATAACTGCATCCATTATGTTAAAATGTCTTTACTCTCTGGTACAGCTGTTCCTTGCAACTTCATGGTGTAATCCTGTTGAGAACTGGGTTTCAATATGCTGCACTGTGATTATGAATATTTAAATACCTCCAGCGAGTTGAGTTGCAGCCTCATCTGCATACATTTGCATACTAGTAATAGAATACATAAGGGGATTTTTTTTAGGATTGCCAGAATCTCTTCCTCAGAAGCTGGTTCACAGAAGTGGGGTGGGGGTGGGAACATAGTCACAGTCGAATGATTAACTGGAAGGAACCAAATTCTCTTCCTCTGCTCATTATCAAATACCCTTCGTGCCGATCTTTGCTCTGTTCACATAAGCCCTTGGCAGATGATCACGTTCATAGTGGTTGCTGCTCTCGTATTGAGTTATGGTCAGACTTGACAAGTAGGGTGGCCAGATATGCAACTTTTAGAGGACACTTATGGGAAATACAGGTTGCAGGGCTGGATTGGTGCCAGTGCAGCCCTGCAACCTGTATTTCTTATAAGTGTCCTCTAAAATGTGCATATGTGGCCACCCTATTGACAAGTGGGGAGGGCTAATGCGGGGTACAATTGTACCAGCCCCCCAAACGCAGGGACCCCCCCCACACAAAATGACAAGAATTTTCTTTCTTAATTTAGATTAATATATTTATTTATTTTTATTTATTTTCAAACTTTTACTACTCCGCCCCTCCTGCCACAGGCAGCTCGGAGCGGCTTACAATATTCAATAGACATAAAAGCAATATAAAATCCAATAAAAATCATTTAAAACAACAAATAAGGAGGACATTAATAGCCATTAAACAAATAAAATACAACTATAAAACAGCTACCCCCCACCCACCCTCCATCCCCACACCCTTCTCCCCCGCCAAACGCCTGGCGGAACAGCCAGGTCCTACAACTTTTCCGAAAAGAGGGAAGATCCGGGGCCAGCTGTGCCCCCACCAGGAGGGAGATCCACAGCCGTGACATGGCCACTGAGAATGCCCTCTCCTGCGTGGCCCCCCCGGAAGACTCGGGGGACCTCCAGCAGGGCACCCCCAGATGACCGCAGGGGCTGATCCAGCATCCGGGAGGTGAGGATTGACAATGGTGTTGCCGACGCCCTTTCTCACTTTCAGATGGAGCGTTTCCGTCTGCTGGCCCCTCGAGCCAGGGCAAACCCAGAGCCATTGCCACCATTGGTGTGGATCCTTGGGCCATAGAACTCCACGCTGCAGTCCTGGGATTGCTGGCCCTGTGGACAAGGGCCACCTACGACCGGGCGTTTCGCCAATTTCAGGAATTCCGGCAGGTGCAAGGGTGGGAAGTAGGTTTCCCAATCCTCGAGGCGCAGATGCTCCAGTTCGCCCTTAAGCTCAGGCAGAACAGGGCCGCGCCTGGCACCATAGCTGGAAAGTTGGCGGCGTTGGGTTTCAGGACCAGCCTGGAGGGGTACCCACCATCTGACGGGCTTCTTCACCAGGCACCTCTTAGAGAGCTGGGCCAGGGAGCGGGGTCAAACACAGGATCAAAAAGCACCCGTTACACCTACCGTCCTACTGGATCTCTGTGGCGCCCTATCACATGTTTGTTACGATAATTATGAAGTTTCTCTGTTTAGCACAGCATATAAGATAGCTTTCTTCGGGGCCTTCCGGGTGAGTGAACTGGTATCCGAGTCAGCCAGGGACAATACGGGTAGGGCACTTAACGTTACAGATGTCTGCATTGAGGCAGAAATTATGTCCCTACTAATTCGTCACTCCAAAACTGATCAGAGGGTGAGGGGACA
The DNA here is from genome assembly GCA_003113815.1 of Sphenodon punctatus. Taxonomy (NCBI): domain Eukaryota; kingdom Metazoa; phylum Chordata; class Lepidosauria; order Sphenodontia; family Sphenodontidae; genus Sphenodon; species Sphenodon punctatus. The sequence goes on from QEPC01013826.1 coordinate 4,508,601, forward strand.
GGTGGTTAGGCTTTCCTGGTCCGAGAATTTGGAGCTTTGCCCAGTGCAGGCAATGGAGGCCTACCTGGCCATACTGCCGAGGGTTCCTGGCCCCCTTTTTTGACATGTGGGTGGGCGACTGGTAACAAGGCACCAGTTTGCCTCCATCATGCGGGTTGCATTAGCTCGGGTGGGGCTGCCAGCGGAGCAATACGGAACCCACTCGTTCCGGATAGGGGCAGCCAGCTTTGCGGCAGCCGCAGGGCTGTCTGATCGCAGCATAAGAACAGTAGGCAGATGGCGGTCTGGTGCCTTTAGGTCTTATGTCCGCCAGCCCCCCCACTACGCTCAGCCTTAAATTTGTCATCTTATTCCCAGGTGTACCTCCTCGGCGACGGGCGCAGATTTGGATCGTGGGACACAGTCTGGTGCGCTGGGCTGGGAAGGAGACCAGTCAGACCAGATGGGGAACACAGCTTGGCCTGTCTGAATGTGCTGAGATCCGCTGGATGGGTCGGGGCGGTATGAAACGGTGTCACCTCCTGCCAACACTTAGTAGGCCCTTCCGGGGACGACCACCCGACATCTTAGTCTTGCACTTAGGTGAGAATGACCTAACCCAGGCGAAAGGGGTACATCTAATTCGAATGATGAAAGGGGACTTGTGGGAGGTGAAATGCCTTTTCCCAGCAGTATTAATTATATGGACAGACCTAGTGGAGAGGATGTCATGGGGAAGGGAGGGTCACCCGAGGAAGGTAGATAGGTCTCGAAAGAACATTAATAAAGATGTAGGGAGGTGGTTAGTTCATTTGGGAGGTGATGGTATTGACAGTTACGCCCTGACCCATAAACGGTCGGAGTTATTCCACCGAGATGGGGTACGTTTGTCACCTGAAGGAAACCATCACTACCTCAGGGCCCTGAAAGAGAAGTTAGAGCAGGTTTTAGAGAGTTGGTAGAGCAAGTTGTGGGTATAGTTAGGAAGGTGGGGGTCGGGCTCGTCCGGGTAAATTCGGCGAGCCCTTAGTGGCAGGGGTCCAGTACTGAGGGTTAAATCATAGGTTAGAAGTTGATAAGCATGAGTCATCTCCTTAAGAGATGGGGACGTCACACCTACCGGAAATGCAGGGGTAAGGCAGCCGGTAGGGTGGACTCCCTGGGAGAGGTGGGTCAGCGAGGGCGGTAGGGAGATGTATGGTCCCCCGCCTGCAGACCCAATTCTCCTTACTCAGCTCCGCAAGGAGCTTGGTCCTCCTTGTACGCGGAAAGTGCCGCGATGAGGGGGAGACATTGTTTGGTTGAGCGGTGGCAATCGATGGTGCATCGAAACCATGCCTGTTTGTTGGAGGTTATGTTCAAGTACTGGACCCACATCGCACTAGGCGATTTCCCCCAGCTAATTGCTATTTTAATTTGGTTTAATAAAGAGTGCGGCCATTTAAACCCAACACTTGGTGTCCTCCTGTCACCTTTCGGTGCGTCGGCAATTGCCGCCACTTCCCCCGAAGGTGGGGAGCAGATGGAGCTTTGCCGCGCCCGCCTAGGAGGAGGCGGGACATGGCAAGGAATTAGGCAAGCCGCCGCCGGAGATGCAAAGCCCCGGGGCGGTAAAACGGCCACACAGGAGCGCGCAAAAATGCAGAACCCTGCCGGGGTTGCTAGGCAACCCCGGCAGTGAGGATTGGTGGCGGCTGGCCACGAGGGTTAGGGGTGCGGAGCTAACTCCGCACTGAATGGCCCAGTCTCAGTTCGAGACTGGAGCCCAACAGAAACGCAGCACCCACCCACCCACCCATCCCTTTGCACTGTGGACACTTGTCGGTTGCCATGAGAGCCAGGAAGGAATTTTTGTGGGAATCCTAATTTGGCCCTTTGATCAGGGTTCCCAGTTTTTTTGCCTTCCTCGCAGTGCTTGTTAATTGGTATTATGATTATCCCCACTGTTTGAATTAGGGGTGTGTTGTGCTTGCTGAAATATTGTCGCACTCTGGCAGGGGTCCAGTACTGAGGGTTAAATCATAGGTTAGAAGTTGATAAGCACGAGTCATCTCCTTAAGAGACAGGGACATCACACCTACCGGAAACGCAGGGGTAAGGCAGCCGGTAGGGTGGACACCCTGGGAGAGGCGGGTCAGCGAGGGCGGTAGGGAGACGTATGGTCCCCTGCCTGCAGACCCAATTTTCCTTACTCAGCTCCGCAAGGAGCTTGGTCCTCCTTGTACGTGGAAAGTGCCACGACGAGGGGGAGACGTTGTTTGGTTGAAGGGTGGCAATGGATGGTGCATCGAAACCATGTCTGTTTGTTCGAGGTTATGTTCAAGTACTGGTCCTACATCGCACTAGGGGATTTCCCCCACCTAATTACTAATTTAATTTGGTTTAATAAAGAGTGCGGCCATTTAAACCCATCACTTGGTGTCCTGTCTCCTTTCCGTGCGTCGGCAAAGGTGAGAGTGGGGGAGGCCAGTGAGAAGGTGGTTACAGTAATCGAGGCGAGAGATGACCAGGGCATGAACAAGGGTTTTGACAGAGGAGACAGAGAAAAAGGCTAATCTTAGCAATGTTGTGGAGGAAGAAGCGACAGGATTTGGCAACGGAGTCGATGTAGGGTTTAAAAGAAAGGGGTGAGTGAAAGATGAAGCCTAAGCTACTGGTTTGGGGGATGGGAAGGATGGTGACTCCATCGATAAGAATCGACTGGGAGGAGGGAGGGGAAGGATGAGGGGGGAAGATAAGGAGTTCAGTTTTAGCCATGTTGAGTTTGAGTTGACATTGAGACATCCAGGTAGAGATATCAGAGAGACAGCTGGTGAGGCAAGCTTGAACAGATGGGGGGAGAGAGAGGGAGTAGAGAGGGTTGAGTGTCATCAGAGTAGAGGTGATATTGGAAGTCATGGGAGGCAATGAGTTTGCCTAGGGACAGGGTGTAGATAGAGAAGAGGAGAGGGCCAAGGACAGAGCCTTGGGGAACACTAACTGAGAGGGGAAAGGAGGAGGTGGAGTTGGTAAGAGACACATTGAAGGAGCAGTCAGAGAGGTAGGAAGAGAACCAATCAAGGACGGAGCCATGGAAGCCTGGTATGTTATTAACGGCCTGGACTCTGCCACCGATCTTGTATGCTTCACAGAAACCTGGCTGGACCTTGAGTTGGGGCCGATTCTGGCTGATCTTGTTCCAGCTGGGTATTCCATGCAGCATCAGCCACGGTTGGAGGGATGGGGGGCGCTGCGGTGTAGCCATGGCATTTAGAGAGGGGTGGCCTGTTAGGAGGTATCTGGTGCAATCCACAGTGGGTATGGAGGTCCTCCATCTTGTGCTTGATTTGGCAGGGGACAGATTGCAGGTGCTGCTTGTACACCGTGCACCTACCTGTACGAAAGGTTCTCTACATGCTCTGTTGGAGGTGGTGTCGGGGATGGTGTTGCGGTCCCCGAAGATGTTAGGGGACTTGAATATTCACGCCGACACCAACCCCAGGGGTATGGAGCATGAGCTCATGGCCGCCATGGCAACCATGGGCCTGTCCCAGATGGTTAGTGGCCTGACACATCAGGGAGGGCAAACTCTGGATCTTATGTTTTGCACCAGCCTTGAGGTGGGTGCTCCATTGCTGGGGGAGATAACATCAGTGCCATTGTCATGGACGAATCATTACCCCCTACAGGCGTCTCTTCTGGCGCATTTCTGCCCCTGGAAAGGTGCAGAACCAATTCGAATGGTTTGCCCCCAGAGACTGATGGAACCAGAGCGGTTCCAGAAGGCTCTGGCGGAGATATCCTCTGATCTCGAGGACTGTCTCATCGATGACCTTGTGGCGCTTTGGAACACTGTGCTGACTGAGGCCATTGATCAGACGGCCGCTAGATGTCCACTTCCCAGCTGACACCACCACAGGCCTCCCGTTTTTTTGGAGGGCCTGCGGGTGCTAAAGTGAGATGGGCGGCAGTTGGAGCAATGGTGGCGTTGCTCTTGTGCTGAAGCCGACAGATTGCAGCATAGAGCTAGTTTACGAGCCTATGCTGTGGCTATCTGACAGCAAAAAAAGGAGTTTTTTGCTGTATTCATAGCATCTGCAAAGTCTCGTCCAGCAGAGCTCTTCCAAGTGGTGTGGGGGCTGGTCAGTCCAGCCTCCCTCCACCTGGGAGTAGAGTCATCACCCCCCGGATGCTGGATCAGCCCCGCGGTCATCTGGGAGTGCCCTGCTGGAGGTCCCCCGAGTCTTCCGGGGGGCCACGCAGGAGAGGGCATTCTCAGTGGCCATATCACGGCTGTGGATCTCCCTCCTGATGGGGGCACAGCTGGCTCCGGATCTTTCCTCTTTTCGGAAAAGTTGTAGGACCTGGCTGTTCCGCCAGGCGTTTGGCGGGGGAGAAGGGTGTGGGGATGGAGGGTGGGTGGGGGGTAGCTGTTTTATAGTTGTATTTTATTTGTTTAATGGCTATTAATGTCCTCCTTATTTGTTGTTTTAAATGATTTTTATTGGATTTTATATNACTTGTCAAGTCTGACCATAACTCAATACGAGAGCAGCAACCACTATGAACGTGATCATCTGCCAAGGGCTTATGTGAACAGAGCAAAGATCGGCACGAAGGGTATTTGATAATGAGCAGAGGAAGAGAATTTGGTTCCTTCCAGTTAATCATTCGACTGTGACTATGTTCCCACCCCCACCCCACTTCTGTGAACCAGCTTCTGAGGAAGAGATTCTGGCAATCCTAAAAAAAATCCCCTTATGTATTCTATTACTAGTATGCAAATGTATGCAGATGAGGCTGCAACTCAACTCGCTGGAGGTATTTAAATATTCATAATCACAGTGCAGCATATTGAAACCCAGTTCTCAACAGGATTACACCATGAAGTTGCAAGGAACAGCTGTACCAGAGAGTAAAGACATTTTAACATAATGGATGCAGTTATGAACAAACATGTTGTCACCATTGGTTGTGACTGTGTTTCCAAAGAGGCGTGCACCGCTATTAATATCGAGTTCAGGACTCAATTTCGGCCCCGTTCCGACAAACAGTGAGAAACGGAATGAATTACTTCAATTTGAATGAAATCCAAGTCACTACTCCACTTGAGGCTGCAACTCAACTTGATGGAGGTATTTAAATATTCATAATCACAGTGCAGCATATGCAAACATGTGTGTGTGTGCACTTGCGTGTGTGAAAGGGGTGCAGGCCTGTGTGTATGTGCACTCACAGATGTGGGCGGGTGGTGACCCTACAATAAACAACAAAGGATCCTGGTGGTAGAGAGCTCCGGAGCACCAGGCAGGGGAATCTCACCCCCTTGCCCCCATCCCATACAGTGCCCTGGGAACAGTTCTGCCCCCAGCTGCCTGTGGAAACAGGCCAAGCCCCCAAACCACAAAGCACTCAAAGATCAGAAGTAACCCTCAATCAAAACTCAATCCACTCCTACAATTGTTTATTTTAGTTGTATTTTGTTAAAATATTTTTATTCCGCCTCTTCTGCTCACAAACAGCTTGAGGCGGCTAACAACAACAAAATAAAACACAAATAAAATCATAATGTCGGGATTCAGCTTCAGTCGGCTCACCCTCATCCAGTCCGCCACACCTGCCAAATATTGGGTAAGCACAGGGACTGTGGGGTCTGGGTTGGATGAAAAAAAAGAGACTAAATTCCTTAAGCAGCCCAACATTCCATTAAATTTGCCCAAAGATGCCCCAAAAGACGTACTTTGAAAAATGTACTGTACCTGTACTTTGAAAGACCTGTACTTTGAAAAATGCTCAAACTGCTAGACCAAAAACTCAACCTCAAAATCACAGGGATATTTACTATGAAGCAAGGAAGATATAGAACACAAAGTAACTTGATGGTGCTTATTGTATATACTAAAATGTATCTTCTGTTATAAGGATTCCTTGTTATCCAGCAATCCTGGCCTATATACTTAATATTACTGTTTCACACAAAACTCAGGACCGGAATGCTGAAGCAAGTTACTTTGTGTTCTATATAGAGACCAACAATTCAAAACATCAGAAAGGGAAATTGACACGAACACATACAGACCCCAAAATTGCAGGGAATTTTTGTGTGTGTTGTGAATATGGAAGCCAAACAGGACTTTTTGTGTGTGTTTATTTGTGTCTTTTCCAAACCTGAATGTGCAGCCCTAGCTTTAAGCAAACAGTGTGTCATCAGCACAATTTTAATCTAGCCAGATTAAAATTGTTCTTGGCTTTTGCAACACCAAAGCCATGAAACCTTCAATTATCAGGTGATGTCGGAGCTCGAGGATTCACATCGCCTGGCAGGCTGGGAAGTGTTGGTCCTGCACAGTGTCACTTGGTTTCTCAGGTGGGTATCAAACTGCCTACACAAAGGGTGTTTCCGCAGCCTACGGTATCCATGCATTTACACTCTTAATGTTCAACATGTGCACACACATCCTGGGTAATTTCAGATGTGACAGGCCCATCATGCCACAGTGAACCCTGGACCGGGATCCGTTGTGGATCCTGTGATCAGACCGGCCATCCATCAGACGTACTGGCCTGGTTGGAGAGGGGAATCTCAAAGGGGGTGGGGCTTTGCGGTGCGATATGCGGTCGCTCAGCTCTGATCCCCTGCCGCCCGCCCCCATCCCTGGCCACCCGTCCTCGGGGAGACGGGCAGGCTCAGCAGCCAATGAGGTCGCTGCGCCCGATCCCGTTCCGTGGTTGGGACCCGATTCCGGGACGGGGCTAGCAAGCAGTCATTCATTGTGGTCATTGCCAGCCCCATCCCGGATCATGGCCAACCTAAGCACAGTTCTGGAGGTGAGGCCGGANGCTAGCAAGCAGTCATTCATTGTGGTCATTGCCAGCCCCATCCCGGATCATGGCCAACCTAAGCACAGTTCTGGAGGTGAGGCCGGACTCACCTCCAGAACCGAGGTTTGCTTTGAACCCCGCCAAGAATTCACTGTGGTGAACATCTGGCAGGGCTCAAACAGACGTTACTGTGATCGCTGCCACCACACGGGATCCACTGCGATTCAGTGTGTTGAGCAGCGATCCCGTAACATCTGAAATTGCCCCGTGTCACAGAAAACATCCCTGTTGGTTGAGCCTCAAAAAGTGTTGTCTCTTTGGTCTGAAACAAACCAGATTTCACTGCATGCATGATCAAATTGTGTGGTATGGTGGTACAACGATCTCCCTTGTGGTCTCAGGGAGGAATAAGAAATTAAAGTTCCTCTTTGCGTCTAGGATAGTAATTTCCAAATGAGCTACCACAAGCTTCCACATTTGCAACACTTGCAACCGGGGCCAGATTTTCCCGATTGGCTCAGCTTCTCATTTAGTCACCCTAAACAAGAACCAAGTTGTCAAGGCTGTTGAATGTTGACCATCCATCAGGTCCAAACTAGAACAGATGTTCCTGGATGAGGGGACAAAAATTGCCAGGATTTTTAGAGTTTCTTGTTGGCATTAGGGCTTTACATTTGGGTTTGGATAAAATACAAATAAACACAAAAAATACTATTTTGGCTTCCATACTGGAACCACAAAAAAATCCCCTGCTGTTTTGCAGTTTTCTCTTAGTGGGTTTTGTGCTTCTAAATGTCCACTTTATCTTTTAAGTTTCATGTGTTGGGGAGGGGTGTAGCCCTAACAACAGTGATCTGTAGGCGTGGACTGTGTTTTGACATAGGTTAACTTTTGATCTTTGAGTGTTTTGTGGTTCAGGGAAGGGCTTTGTGGTTCATCAGAAATAGGGCTACAGCTATCTTCAATCTTCTGAGCAGATTAATCTACAATTGTAGCTTATTACAAAGCTAATGCGAAACGCCCA
>QEPC01013826.1:4527170-4561180 GCA_003113815.1 Sphenodon punctatus
GGAGGCAGTCGCTAAGGCTGCCTTCCGCCAGCTGTATCTGGTACGTAGGCTGCATCCGTACGTCTCCGGCCCGGACCTGGCCTCCCTCATCCATGCCTTCATCACCTCGAGGCTAGACTACTGTAACGCACTCTACGTGGAGCTTCCCTTGTATCTGGTCCAGAGGCTGCAGCTGGTGCAGAATGCGGCTCGTCTCCTTACGGGGACGGGCCATCGGGAGCATATTACACCTGTGCTCTGAGGTGTGCACTGGTTGCCGATAGATTGCCGAGCCAGGTTCAAGGTTTTGGTGTTGACCTATAAAGCCCTACACGGTCTGGGCCCCTCATACCTCAGGAACTGCCTCGCCCTCCGTGCCCCAGAGCAGCTCCTTCGGTCTGCCAGGGGTGCCTTCTTGGAGGTCCCCCATGTTAAGCGGGGGGCCACAATGGAGAGGGCATTCTCGGTGGCTGTGCCGTGCTTTTGGAACTCCCTTCTGGAGGAAGCTCGCCTGGCCCCAAGCCTGTTGACATTCCGGCGAAGTTGCAAAACCTGGCTGTTCGCCCAGGCCTTTGGGGAGGGGAGAGGGAGGGTTTTTTTAGCTCCCCCATCTGATTGTGATTTGTGATTTATGTAGCCCTGTTTTAATATTTTAATATTATTATTGAAATGTTTTAAATTGTTTTATTGTTTTTACTTGTTGGAAGCCGCCCCAGGCTGCTTTGCAGGAGGGGCGGGGTATACATTTATTAAATAAATAAATAATAAAATGGGTTTCACCCCCCACCCTGAAACCCCGTAGTATGAGTTTCAGACCTGCAATAGGTAGGACTTTACTATGCTGTGCACTTCTTACAGAAAACTTGAACTCATCCCTTGTGCAAGCAAATTTTTCAAAGGGAAATTGTTGAGATGCTGGGATATTTTTAACACTATTACTACAGATGTTCCGGCTGAGGTAATTATCTGTAGCCTTCCTAGATATTTTTCTTCTCATGAAACCATCTCCCTTGTGAATTATACATGACTCAGTGAGGGCACTAGCATTACTAGGACTTATTATTTATGTAGTGGTGGCAAAGGGAGAGTCGGGGGAAAATTTAAGACGTTGACAACTCACCTGTTTAGCTTCTTAACAAGGACAAGAGGGAGCCTGAAGGATAAAATGCTATAAGTAGAATTTGTTCTTATTTTTATTAATTTCAGTTTATACGCAGACCTTCTCTTAAGGCTCCAGGTGGCTTACATCCTATTAAAAACTACAGCTGAAATAATTATCCACAAAAACAGGTATACCCATTGAATTTCTAGTGCCCAAATCAATTCAAAAACTTTGGGTACAAATCAGTACTCAATTTTATCCCAGGTCAGGGACCTAATGTCCTGGATTGTCCTAGAATGTCAACTCCGAGTCCTGGAGCGTCGACTTCCAATCCCAAGTTTTCAGTTTTCTGTCCCAAATTACCAATCGGTAACTGAAACATCAGTACTGGTAATTACAGTGATCATATAGTCTGTCAAATAGCGGATACCATTCTTGAAAATACGGGTGCTACCCCTGGGTACCAAATCGGGTACCTCTTTCAGCTCTAGTAAAAACACTAGGGATGGGACACCGGGGAGAATATCGGATACCGGATTTACTGGTATCAGATCTCCCCGGTATCAGATTTACCAGTATCAGCATACCGGATTTTTAACATTGGCCGCTTTACCGTTTTTTTTTACATTGTGGCCATTGTTAAAAATCCGGTATGCCGATACCGGTGATTATCGGATTAATCCGATACACCTGATTATCGGGTGTATCAGATTTATCCGATACCGATACCCCCACCCCTAAAAACCACATAGAAATCCACTTTAAAATTCTATCTGAACCCCCTAAACTCCCTCACCCAACTGCATCCCCACTTGCCAAATGTCTGGGCAACCAAAAAAGTCTTCCATGAGGTGAATAAGATGTGGGAACATTCTCAGTAGTCACTGAGAACGCCTCTCTTTCAAACATGATGGTGACCAGATTTAGCAACCTTTAGCACACCAGAAGGTTTCTTTTCTCATGATTTAGGGCTCATTGGGTATTGTTGTTGGATTTTCGCTGAAACAGGTGCTTAATTTAGTACCCACGGTCAATACTCCAAAATGCAAGTATGACACCAAGTACTCGATGGGCTACCTGAGTACTGATTGGTGTCAGGCACTGATTCTAGCTTGAGCAGAGTAGTGACAGGATTGGGGCCTGAGCACGAGTCTTAGCAGGATTGGGACCCAGAGAGACACCTTAGCAGGATCAGGGCCCGGCAGAAGTCTTAGCAGGATCAGAGGCCGGTGTAAATCAGCACTGAGGGATAGTCCAAGTCGTGGTCAGAATCCAGGCCGGGGCAAGATTCAGAGAGTGAGGCCGCTTTTAAATGAGGTGCTGAAAAGCGCCTCCTGAGCCCCACGTTGAGAGAAAAGCTGCACAGGAAGTGTTTAAATGCTCCCCGCGCCGCCGAAAGTGACATGCTCCCCGTTGTCAGCAGCGGCTGGAGATGTGGTGCTTTGAAGAGGCGTGATCTGAAAGCCTGAAAAGTGAGGCTTTCAGAACACGCCTCTTCAAAGCACCGCATCTCCAGCTGCCACTGCTGCCGGCAACGGGGAGCACATCACTTCCGGCAGCGCAGGGAGCGTCTAAACACTCCCCGCGTGGCTTTTCTCTCAACGTGGGGCTCAGGAGGCGCTTTTCAGCGCCTCGTTTAAAAGCGGCCTGAGTCTGAGCTGGCAGGTCAAGTAGGAATGGGGACACGAGGGCAGGAATCGGGAGTCCAGAGGGCAGAATCAGAATCAGGAGTCCAAAGGCAAGAGACGATGGCAACAACCAGGAGGCAAATGCAGGCTGACGCAGACGCTGAGTCCCAAGCTCAAGCGTGGCAATGCCGGGCTTCCTCGTCCCATCACAAACCTTTTATACTGAGCATGCCCAACCAAGGCCAATCAGAGCCTGGTGGGCGGGGACCTCACCAGCCTGTCTGGGAAGGGGAGCCATGACGATAGGACTCGGGTGTGAGCCAGAGCTGAGCTGTTCTGGTGTCCTGTGGAGCTGACGACCTTCCCCCAAGGCCTAAGGATGCCTGTTCAAGGCTTGGGTGCTGACAATAGAGCACCCGAATACCCAGTTATTTCTGGTATTGATTTTTTGATCTTATTACCGATCAGGATGAAAACGTAAAAAATAGGTACGCAAAACAAAAAAATGTGACTGGAAGTAAAAAAACCAAGGGAATTTGTAAGGCATCCCTGTTTTTGTGGGTACTCATTTCACCTCTAGCTAAGGTTCCTGATAGAAAGTTTTCTGAAATACTGTTTTTTAACAATGGCCCTTTACATGAGACGCACCCAGCACCCACCACATGTGGGCATGAGTGGGTGCTGCCCATGTGACTGCTGCGACGGGTGGGCATGTGGGCGGGGGCGTGTACGCACTCCCGCAAAACCTGCATGCCCCCTCACCTCCACCCATTCCTCTTGGATGGCGCAATTGACCAAAACGGCCGTTGCAAAGTTCTTAGACTTAGATCACCTCTGGAAGATACTTAGGCTCAGGCCTAGATGAAACCTAAGTTCCACAAGGGAGTTCCACAACGTGGGAGGTGGAGTGGGCAACAACCAAGAACTCCTCTCTTCATGCCCTCATTGCATGAACTTGGCTGGCAGATGGTACCTGCAAGAGAGTGATCTTGACTGACTGCAGGGATTGCAATGGAGCATTGCAGGAGAGGGGATGAACCAGGAAATGAAACCAGCAAACTAGAAAACACAGTCTGCCGCACAGTCATTTTATGTCCTAGACAGTAGGCAAAGCTCCACTAGAAAATCAATCTATGGCCAGCCTTGTCACCTGGTTGCCAGATCTACTAGCAGCCCAAACAGTCGAACCCCACCCTGCCCTTCAGTCATCAGTGAAAGTGGAAATGATTGAATTTCTAGGGTGACACTGTCTTACTCAGAGGGAAGTCTGGAGTCTCTTGAATTTCCCCACCCACACAATCAAAAGATGTTATTGTGAGAACTGACAATTTTTTTTTTTTACTGGAAAACTTACTTTTCAAAAGGAATTTTCATTTTTTAAAATAATCACTTAAATTGCATTATCAGTGTTCAGAATGTGTTATGTTTCGGCCTGAAATGAGCAATTGCAGCGAATGCTGTTTCCGTTGGAAACAGGTCATTCACCTTCATGTGAAACAGATCACTCACGAGGTAACTTACTGGGTTTTCTGCTATTTTTTGCTAGTTCCCATTGGGAATCGCAGTTGGTTGTTACTTCCGATAGTCTTTGGTAGTGTGCAGAAATGATGGTTCCGCACTATCATTCTTTTCCTTTCGTTCCACACAAAATGAACGGAATTGCTAATGGTACGGTTTATGTATCTACCAGCTAAGGGATGTCATCTTGACGGAATAAGTGACGGAAACTGCCAAAAATGATGGAAAGTGCAGTAAATTGATGGAAAATGCCGTATGTCGAAAGAAAATACAAGAAATTGATAAAAGTTGATGTAAATATTGGAAATTGACAAAAACTGATGAAAATAACAGGAACAGATGAAACCTGATGAAAATATTGGAAAATGACAGAAATGGAAGAAAATTGATGGAAACGCGGAATGAATGAATAATGAGGAAATACTGATGAACAGCCACAAGCTCTGAAAGGTTGGTATTTCCAGACAGTACAGGAACATTTCCTCTCACCTCAGCATTGCAATCCTTACCTAGTTTACCACCCTCCTCCCAACCCTGAGAGGTAGGTCATTACTATTCCCATTTTACAGATGGGGAATTAAAGCTGCAAGATATTGGGGGCTAACAAACACGACAGTGGCCTGACTGGTCCGCTTGATCACACCTGGGCCAGCATCATTCCCTGCACATTTGATCTGGGCCCGCCAGATGTGGGCTAGTGCGGAAACTACCTACCTTGCAGTGTTGTGCAGATGAAGAGTTTATTTTATTTATTTATTTATTTATTTCCTTGCAGTGAGGACGAGGAAAATGCGGCTTTACAGGGACCATGTGACTATTTTTCCCAAGCATGATGGTGGCCGGGAGTCCAGGACTGGATCTTGAAACCCCGGCCCTGGAGGTTCTGGAGAGCTGCCTCAAGGGCTATTGTCATTTCGGTGCTAATGGCCAGGTCTGGATCTCCCGTGTCCTCCTTCGTGCCTTCGCCCCCTGTCTTGCTACACCCTTCCCCAGCTGTGTCCTGTTTCCTTGGCCTTGTCTCCCAGCTTCCTGATTGGCCACGGGGCAGCATATAAACCGTGGTGTGTGGCCACAGGAGGTTGTGGGAGCAAGTGCTCTTACCTCCCTGTGCACAAGACAGTGCGAGCTATCTTGTGAACCCTGCCTTTCTCCCCCTTTGCCTGTTGGGCCCTTCCCTCCCTCTCTCTGCCTCCCTGAGGGCTGTTCATCCCCTGTGGTGTGTGTGAGTTCATGGGTCTTTGCCCTTCCTTATTGTATGCCTCATCAGTGTAGTCTTTGTCTCTCCTTGTGTGCAACCCTTAATACTTACCCTGGTAGTGTTACGTCCACTCTCCCCTGTTGTCTGTCCTGGTGATGTTGGGGGTTCCCCCTGTAGCCCGGCCTTGATCTCAGTCCCCCCAAGCCTGTGTTCCCCTGTGGCTCTGCTTGATTCCCTTCCCCCAAGCTTGTGTCCCCCTGTAGCCTGGCCTTGATCNCTCTGCTTGATTCCCTTCCCCCAAGCTTGTGTCCCCCTGTAGCCTGGCCTTGATCTCAGTCCCCCCAAGCCTGTGTTCCCCTGTGGCTCTGCTTGGTTCCCCTCCCCCAAGCTTGTGTCCCCCTGTAGCCCGGCCTTGATCTCGTTCCCTTAAGGCTTGTGTTCCCTCCTCACCTCGCTATCTCCCTGTGCTGTCCCTACCCTGCTCCTCCCTCCCATGTATCCCCCATTGTTACTCTTTGCACTCCATTGCCCCTTTCCACCTTGGGAATCCTGCTCCGTTTCCTGTTCCTATAACCTCAATGATGAGCCACGTACTCTGAAGCTGGGTGTCCCAGCTGTAGGAACGAGAGCAGTCTTGAACACCCAAGAGACCGGCTGAGAGGTTTTCCTTTCCTGGTGTTTTCCCACCTGCATGGGTCCCCTGGGCTGGGCCTATAGTTGCCCTCGGGGTATCGGTTCCCGCATCCCTACCCCCTGACACTGGGGGACTGGAACATCTAACCAGGTAGTATGTTGAAGGGTCCTTGGGATGGCGGGAGATTGCTGCAACCTGCAAATTTTATGCACATCTCAAAACGCCCATAGAGAAGAGGAGAAGTGTTGTTATTTATCATTTCAATAGGCCTTTTGGTGTTCCAAGTTCTGTATTTATTGGTTGAGATCTGTATCCTGCCTGTCTACGAAGGCTCAGAGCGGCGAACATTATAAAACAATACAAATACAAGATATAGATATAAAGAAGTTTAAAATCAGAACTGAAACAAGTCTTTACAAAACCAGGTAGTCCTGTCAAAAATGTGGTATTCAACCCAACCCGGTAACATCAGGTACGAATCGGTACCCGATTCATGCCCAATAGGCAGGGCCCCGATTCTTCTGCAAAATATTTTCCAAAATTCTGCGACCCAAAATGGAAAATTCTGCGACCCATATGCCAAAATTCTGCAACTCACATGGCAAAGCAGGAAACCCACCCAGAAAAACCACATGGCAAAGAAGGAAACCCACCCACAAAAACACATGGCAAAGTGTGTTTTTGCATGTTACGCACACATTACACACACAAACTGTAAAATGCAGAGCGCACAGCGGGACCCCCTCCCCCCCAAAATTTGTAAAATGCAGAGCATGCAGCGGGACCCCCTCCCCCCCAAACTGTAAAATGCAGAGCATGCAGCGGGACCCCCTCCCCCCAAAACTGTAAAATGCAGAGCGCGCAGCGGCCCCCCCAGGAGAACACCCCCCCAACCACCTACTTACCTTATGCTGGAGCGGCGTCGATCCCTCGAGCGACTGGAGAAGCGGCAGCTGGAGGTTGGGCTGGAGTCCTTCAGTGGCGGCAGCAGCAGCAGCGGCGATCCCGGAGCGGCCGGAGAAGCGGCGGCTGGAGTCGGGTCCCTCGGCGGCAGCAGCGGTCTCAAGTGAATTCCGGACCATAAGTGACATGTGCTGATGTGACCTGCTTTATAAAGGCCGCGCAAGCCCCTGATTGGCTTGTGGCCTGAATAAAGCAGGTCCTGGATTGACTCACCGCCAAGGAAGGGAAATTCCGCGGGGATTTCCCCAGTTTCTGCGATAATTCTGCCTAGGGCAGGATTCTGCGAAAATTCCGCGAATCGCAGAAGCGCAGAAGACTCGGGGCCCTGCCAATAGGCTACCCGAGGTACTGATTTACAGATTTTTGTCCTGATTTTCCAACTTCCACTATTGACTTCCCGACTTCTAGTACCGACCGTCTAAACTACTGAAACCATTTTGTCACCCTTCCATCCTCATTACTGTACCAATTTACCAACCGGGAAAAGGCAACACTCTAAAGGTGGAATCCTGTGGCCCGTGTACACTGCGCCTATGCGAGTGGCCAGGACGCCTGTGCTCAGGTGTGCGTGTGCGCTGCATGGGGCACCGATGCGACCCCTTGAGCCCACACACCCTGCACCCCAGGGGATGGAGCAGGAGACATGCCTGCTACACCCACTGGGGTGTGGCGTGTGTGGGTTCGGAGGGTTGCATCGGCATGGGTCGTGCCTTTGCCCTGCACGGCTTCCTGCACGTGTAGTGTGCACACGCACCTGAGTGCCCTCATTCCGGCTGAGCAACACTCTGCCTGCAGGTGGCTTACGCCGGCCAGAGAATTGCACCCTGTTGGGAACCATAATGTCCTGTATTCTGGGGTAATTGGGTGTTCAGTTGGTACTCCCATAGCCCACCAGGCACGCGATATGGTGCTCAGAATTGTGGGTATTACCCGTGGGATGTAGCCCTCTCTGATTATCCTCTCTGCGTGGGTAATCTGAGTACCATGAAAGAACATCTCCATCCTTTTGTTGGAGCAGATGACTGGAGACAAAGGGAAGGTTGTCCAGTGGAAAAGGCAGTGAAACCAGTTTGGCTAGTCTTTAGGCTGTGTTTGGGTAGAGTCGGCTGGAGCTTGGCTGAGGGAGGAGGAAAGCAAGGTGGAAGCCTTGGGGGAAGAAGGGTAAAGGGCCTTTTGGGGAACCCCTGAAACACCTGATTTTGGGGGTCCAGCCTAGGGGTGTGCAGAAGGCGTGCCTACCATTTTTGTTTTCATTTTCATTTAGAAAAAACCCTTTTGCGGGGGGGGGGGGGATTTGTAAATGACCCTACTGGTTTTTTATCCTCCTGTTTTTTAAAATTTAAAAATTAATTAAAAAAATCATTGTGCATGCACAGCGATTGTGGACTAGCACAATTAAGTAGCCTGCCAGGTCCCACTTGGGCATCCATGTTGACCAAAAGGGACTGGGTCAATTCAGGCACCCCTGATTTGTCAGGGGTGTCCAAATCTTCAGGTGTCCGGTTGCAGGTCTATTGACGACCGGTTGAAGAACCATACTCAAAACAGTGATCATCAATGGTTCATCATCAAAATCAAGGGAGGTATCAAGTGGGATCACATAGGGTTCTGCCTTGGGTCCGGTGCTATTCAACATCTTTATTAATAACTTGGATGAAAGAGTAGAGGGAATACTTATCAAGTTTTCAGACGATGCCAACTGGTGGGAGTTGCTGACAAGAACTAGAATTTTTTTTTAAAATGTTGACAGGTTGGAGATCTGGTCTGAAATTAACAAAATGAACTTAAACTGAGGTAAATGTAAAGTTCTACTAATTTGTTCAATCCTTGCTGAACCTAGTTATGTTAAGGGCCTTCCCAACGGAAGTGCCAGAATACAGAAGTATACGCCGAATATAGCTGCCCCCCACCCCTGGAACTCTCTCCCTGCCCACATCCACCTCGCCCCCTCCCTTTGTACCTTCAAATCCCTCCTCAAGACCCACCTCTTTCGCTCTGGCTTCCCCGACTCCTCGCTCCCCTCACGTAACTCCTGCTGATACCCTCTCTCCAGTACAATCTGTTACCTGAGGTCTGTGTACTCATATCCTCACCACATGGACCAACCAGCCATCATTCTCCATGTAACCAAGCCAATCGCGTGCACCTGGGACCTCGCATCTTCGTGAATATTACACCCCTTCTCCCTCCCTCTGTTCCCCTTCCTTTTCGTCCGGTCCCCTCTGCCCCTATCTCTCCGATTGTAAACCCTAGGGAAGGGACTGTGTCTATTCAATTACTTTGTAAACACCAGGTACATTGCTGGTGCTATATAAATGCTTGATGATCATCATCATCATAATAATGAATATACTATTAGACTAGGATAGTTTAGTTCTAGTCGCTGTTTGTAGTTGATTTTCATTGCACTTTTTTGATTCACTAGACAAAGGCCTGCATTTTGGAAGGTAAAAGACACAAGATCTCGCCTGTGATGATTTAATTTTATTTATTTATTTATTTAATCAAAATGTATTTCTTGACCTTCCCTGATGCGTCAGGGTGGTTTACAAAAGCAGAACACAAAATAGTAAAAAATATAATATATAATAATTAAAAACCCTAACAAAACTTTCCCCACCCAACCTCTATCCCCGCCTGCCAAAAGCTCTGCCAGACAAAAATGTTTTACACCGCCTTCGGCATATGCTCAAGCTTCTACTTTTGCAGACCTCTGGGGAAGGGACTTCCAAAGTACAAGGGTGGCAGCTAAGAACACCTCTCTGTGGGCTCTTGTTGTGTGGACAAAATTGGCTGGTGGTGTCCTCAAGAGAATGCTCCCAGCCAACTGCAAGGGTTGCAATGGAGCTCGCAGCTTTGGCAGTTTATCTCGGTCAGGACCCAGGTCCGTATTACAGCGAGAGACAGAGTGAACATCAGGTCAAGTCTAGGAGTAGAGTTAAAATGGATAGTACATTGCCTACCCACTGGTAATACCCATGTTTTTGACTAGTCTATTGGGTGCCCAATTGGCACCTAAGTATAGAGTCGGTACCCGAAAATACCAGGTATTACCATTACCAGTAAAATGGTTAGAGATGGGCGAACGCGGTTCGGAAGTTTGGAGGTCAGCCCGAACTCGGCCTGTTCGGACGACCGAACCCGAACCCAAACGTGAACATACCGAACACCGAACGGCAAAATGGCCGAACAGTTTGGTCAGTTTGGATTGCATTCGGGTGAGTTCGGGTGGCAAAAAAAGGTTCCCTGTAAGGTGACAGGGAGGGGTAGTACTAGTCACTGAGGAGCAGACTTCCAGGCACCAGGGGTGGAGAGGCATACACATCTAGATGTGTATAAGAGACAGCCCATATATATATATATGGATATGGGATGGGGGGAAAGATAGATAGATAGAGAGTTGTAGGAGTTAGCTTAGTGATAGAGATAGCGTTAGTGATTTAGTTTTACTGTTTGTAGGAGTAGGCCTGTGTACTTATTAGATAATCCATTTAGTTCATAGCATTTAGAATAGTTAATAGCAGTTAGATTTGGTGTAGATAGATACATCTAATATTAGATTAAAAATAATAATAAAAAAACCCCCATATAAAACCAAAACACACACAAAAAACCCCATATACAAAACAAAAAAACACCGCCATAACAACATTTCCCGAACGGCCGAACCGAACGGCCTGTTCAGACGACCGAACCGAACAGTCGAACCCGAACTCGGTGAACTAACCGAACTGCCGAACTGAATGGACGAACTGAACGCAGCCGAACCGAACTGCCGAACCGAATGGACGAAACAAATGCAGTCGAACAGAACGGCCGAACCCGAACCACGATCTGTTCGCCCATCCCTAAAAATGGTATATCAGTACAGAATTGGAACAGGAAGTAAAAAAAGGGTACAGGATGACGGAAGATCAGTATTGCAAAGTCAGAAAATTGAGACAAAAAATGGTAAACTGGTATGTTGCATGGCCCATTGGAGGCTAATTGGTTACCACAATTTCAGGTACTGGGTTGAGTACTGTAATTGCAATGGGTATACCCATTTTTGCGTGTACTTGTTTCAGCTCTATCTGGGTGACCCATGTCTAAACTGGAGGCAATCCAAAGTCATAGTCAAGGAGTTAAGCTAGATCAGGAGCCAGGACATCAGACCACCCAGAAGGGAATCAAGGCAAGGCTCAAAAGGCAAGGTCCAAGACTAGTGCTAAGTGATGTATGGGGCTGGAACAAAGGCAGGACTGTAGTAGAGACAAAAGGAGTTTCTAGTAGGCACCAAATTGCCAGGTAACCATCAAGTTGCACAGATAACTTCCTTTTCCTGTTGTCCTCCTTATCTACTCCAAGGCAGCCAATGATCATGCAGGCTGGTCAGCCAATCAGGTACCTCCAGTCACCAGGGGAAGAGGTTGTTGGATCTGGTGATGTGGCAGTGCAGAGACAAGGTAAGAGCTTTCTGCCTGCAGCCCAACCAGGTCTTATGATACCCATGAAGGGTTACGGATAGGCACCGACCTACTGGTGTGGAATGTGAACAGCTAGAAGCTTGAAATAAACCCTTTGTTAAAGCTTCCCACACTGAGTCAAGACCCAAGTGGGGAGTCATTGCGCCATCTCTGGAAGGGGTCACAATCACAGTGATACTCTACTTTCCATTTCTCTGTTGTCCTCTGCGGACACTGAATTATATTTCAGTCTCAAAAGGGGGGTCATGGCACTTCAGAAGTAATAAATAATAATAACAAAGACAATTTTGGGGGAATTGCTGCCTTAGTTTAATCTGGGAGGGACCAGATATAGGGTGCAGAAGATCCACTTCATCCAGGTGCCAACATCATGTGATCTACTGGGACCCATCCTATGGGTCCAGGACAGGAACTTTCAATGGCTCTCAGTTCTATGGCACCGCAACAAGTGGTGTGAGGAGCGTTCCTCTTTGGAGACAGACAGCCTTCCCTGCCGCACTGGAGGACCTCTCCTAGCCTATTTCCTCACTGGAGACACTCCCTGGGGCACTGGTCCCTCTCTCGTCTCCAGAGGTGATCTCTGAGAGTCTGGTCCGCTTACTTCCAGATTGATTATCTGAAAACTAGCTTGTGATATGCTAGTAGATTGTTATCTACATCTTGGCCATCCCTGGTTTAATCTTTGGGTGAATCGAACTTTTCACCCATTCCGATTCCCAATTGATGTTATATCCATTCTCATCGGCACTCGGAACGGACAAAATTCCATCCAGTTCTGATTGGAATGGACAAAATAATAATAATTTTAAAAACCCATTTCTGCCTGTGCAAAATGGCCACCAACCCAATTTGCGCAGTCACAAAATATATTACCACCCTTTTGAGTATAAGCCGTGACTAGTTGACACATGCGCAAACAGTTTGGCGGGATTCTTATAGAGAAAAGCGTAGCTGTTCTGTTTTTGCAGAAACATTCCCTGAAAATGGAGCGGCTATTTTCAACCAGGCCTAGTTTAATCCTAAAGAAGCATTTATGGACTTGGGTTTCTTTGTGTGTACACTGCTGCCCTCTGCTGTGGAAGAAAAGGATGAACAAATATTTATTTATTTATTTGTTTATTTATTTATTTAAACACATTTAATACCCCGCCCCTCCTGTACAGTAGCTCGGGGCAGCTTATAATCACAATAAAACTTTAAAAACATCAAAATAGGAGGACTAAAACATTCCTAAAACCAAAACCCTACCCCTAAACCACAACCCATCCCCCACACCCCCCCCACCAAAGGCCAGGTGGAACAGCCAGGTCTTACAACTACGTCGAAAAAAGGGGAGGTCCGGGGCCAAACGGACTTCTAATGGCAGGGAGTTCCACAGCCGTGGAGCAGCCACCAAGAAAGCCCTCCCCATCGTGCCCCCCCCCTCAACTCCTACTTCATATTTGCAGTATTCAATTGAACTTGAAAATTCTGGGTACTTTTTGGTACCCAAAATGGTGTCAGATCAGGTACGAGATATACCAAAATATGGTTTTTGTCCTGATTTTTTTACTTCTGGTCCCAGTTTTCAGAAAATGTTCTAGGTATTTTGGGGAGGATTCCATGTAATTTTGGGTATTGGAAAACCCCAAATTTCAAGTATTTGGACACCCGAATATTATCCAAATACTGACCCGGGTACTCAAAAAAGAAGCCAAAAATGTGGGTATTACCTGCAGGTATCAATTCAGGTACCCATTTCAACTCTAGGGGAAAGAGATGCGGGGAGCAGGAGAGGAATCTGGGGACCTTGGAAGGGAGGAAGGTCTCTGGAGGACAGGTGTCCCCTCCCAAATTCCTCCATCGAGTCACAGGCACCTGGTGGCATAATGTATTCAAGAGGCTTAACAACACTTCTTTGGTTAAATTCCCTGCTGCTGTCCCTTCTCCGCTCATTTGTCACTAATGCCATTTCACAATGCAGCATTAATTGAATCTGTACGGCTCCCTGGTGGCCAATCCAGGTTTATATAATGGCCTCTTGCTCAAGCCACAAGATAACGACAATCAAAACAAGGTGGTAAAAATCAATAACAAGTTCTCAGAAGGACAAGGGATGCATTGTTCAACAAAGTCAGCTCGAAGGCTGCTGCTGCAGTGCTGTGCTTTCCGGGAACAAATCATTTCAGAGAGGGCAAGCTTGTTTCCCCAGATTAATGCCATGCAAGCATGCCAGGGGGGCATTCAGATGAGGACCAATTTCCACGGCTGGGAAGGCCGTGTAGGCCCTGTGGAGGAATGAGTATGAGGAGAGGCTCAAAAATGTATTGCATCAAATCAGCAGCTTCCGACTTCCAGGCTGTCCCTGAAGCCAAGTGTGCAGACGAAATAAGAACCACCAGTTATTCCAAAGATCTCAGCCCACTGGGTAACTGGGAATGGATTAAAGAGAAGGTGGACCTGTAGGGCAGAGGTTCCCATTACTGTCAGTTTGGATCCCCAGGGTCGGCCTTTGAATTTGCAGGACCCAGGACAAAGGTAAAACAGGGGGTCCCTGGTGGCCCCTCCCCCATCACCTCACCCCTTGGTGGTACCCTCTGTGGGGCCCTGAGGTGGTTGTCTTTGGGGTCAACCACTCACACTCTGCTCTGGTGAAAACCTGGGTCAGTACACTGAGTGACAGAAGCATCAACTTCTGCCGGTGAGAGTAGAAAAATCTGCCAGGCATATGAAAATCAGAACTATAGATAGATGAAAACTAAGTAATGAAATAGGGAGCTTTGCCTTTGCCTGAAGAAGACAAAAATAGGGAGTTTTGACTTTGCCTTCAGAAGGGTCTTGTGTGCTCCGAAAACTTGCATACTCTCACCACCAGAAATTGGTCCTCATCTGAACTTTGTCTCCATCTGTTGTGTTTGAGACCAACAAGCCCACTCTCTCTAAGCTACACTGTATTTATGGGATCTAAATGGTTGCTATGTATATAAATAAAAAACTCCCTGAGTTGTGGAATTCCCCTCCGCTGGGAGGTCTGTCAGAGCTGGAGCCTGAGCATTTTCCTGAAGCTATGTAAAACCTTTCTCTTTGACCAAGTGTGGGGGAGGTTTTTAGAGGTGCTGGGGTTTTACAAGATCGTTATATTTGTAGGTACCTTTTGTACAGTTTTAATTGTGTAAGCTGTTCTGAGCCTTCAGGGAAGGGTGGGGTATAAGTATGTATATATGAATGAAAGAATGAATGATCTAGCTGCCTCACGCAGTCTGTAATTCCGACTTTCCAAACTTTGAAGTAGCGTTCTGGGCAACTTGAAAGCTCGCACGCTTTTGCCAACAGATGTTGGTCCAATAAAAGATTACCATTGGAACTTCTTGGCTGAAATGGGTACCTAATTTGGTGCTTGTGTGTAATATCCACATTTGTTAGTACCTTGTTGGGAATTTGACGGGTTACTTGATCACCGATCGGGAACCTGAATGCCCCCCAAAATAACGTATTTCTGTAAGTTACCAGATACCGATCAAAAGATTGGGATGGAAAACTGAAAAATCAGGATGGAAAACTGAAAACCTGGGATTGGAAGTCAATATTCCAGGACCTGATGTTGATGTTCTGGGACATTCTGGAACATTGGGTACCTGAATGGTCATAATTGGGTAGATAACAAAAAAATCAGGGGGTGTGTGTGTATATATATATATATATAATAAATTGGGGACCAGAAGTTGATTTTCTGGAACTGGAAGTTGAATTTCCAGCACCGGAAATCAATTTTCTGGGATAGAAAACCAATAAATAGGTGTGAGAGGTTGACTCGATAAATCAATAAAAAAAGTAAATAATCCGTACCAGAAGTCAACATTGCAGGACACCGGGCACCTGAATCAGGCCACAATTGGTTACTGATCGGTACCCAATGATGTCTGGTCAATTCGGCTACCAGAAATTTGTTGACTATACCCGTCTCTGTGGGTACTCATTTCAGCTCTAATTAATACCCAGTATTTTTTAGTCAATGCTGGTAACGGAAATTTGACAACTACATCTGTTTTTGTGTTTCAGTTCTATAAGAACAACCTTGCTTTCTCTAGATGTGGTAGATCGCCACTAGGTCCAACTAAATAACGGGTTCCCCGCTAAAAGAACATGGTTTTTCTGCATCATTGAAGATTGAGTTCTTTGGAAAATCCAGTTCCAATTAAAGCGAGCTGTGCGGAATTGAATTCTTCTCCTTAATTTTAAATGAGTTAATTACTGAAGGGCTCATCTAACTCTGCTAGAATGCAATGGATTGAATTTAAGATTACGCTGCTAGTTTTCAGAGCCCTGAACGGTCGGGGTCCTGGCTAGATAGGAGACCTGCTCCTGGAGCCTCACCCTGAAGGTTATCAGCGAGCGCTCAGAAACCACCCGCTGTTTGGGGATCCCTCCACTGCGCCTTAAGTCAGCAGGCAATCGGGCCTTTGCTGTGATGAGCCTTGTAGAGTGGAAGTCGCTCCCTCCAAATTTCTTTCTCAGCTCCTCCTTCCTCGCCTTTAAAAAACACCTGAAGACCTTTATTCTCCAGAGGCTTTTAGGATTCCTGACTGGTTTCCATTAATGGGTTTACTCCTCCCTCTTTACTTTCCCCTTTTAAATTGTTTTAAAATGGATTTTATATTGTTTTATTATGGCCCTTTTCACACAAGATGCTCTCCACCCACCGCACACCCACTATGAATGTTACGGGGCACCCATAGGGCAACACTGAGGCCCTGCAACAGGTAATGTGGATGGAGAGTGTCTTGTATGAAAAGGGCCAAAGTTTGTAAAATGTTCCAAGCTCCGTTTTGCCGGGGGGCGGGGGGCAGTGCTATAAAAATATTATTATGAAATCTTTAGCTCCAACAAGGTGCATGGTGGTGTATAGCCACTGAATTTACCCTTTAACCTTCTCTAGACAGGAAGGGGAAAAGTCACTTACCCAGGAACTTTGTGTGAGGCAAGGACACCTTCTAGCAGCTGCTTATTTATACAAGCAAGCCCAAGCAAGTCTTTGGGCATAATTAATTGTCTAATTATAGGAGTGGACCCAGCACTAATTGTTGCATGTTCTAGTGGAAAAAACTGATCTATTGCAAAAGATTTTGGCACAAATTAATTAATTCAAAAGTAGAGTTGAATCAAGTACTCACAAAAACGGGTATACCTTGAATTTCCAGTAGTCGAAATGACTCGAAAATATCAAGTACTCATCGGTACCCAATTTTGACTGGATACGAGTACCTGATGTTTCGGAATGTCCTAGAATGTCGACTTCTGATTCTGGAATGTTGACTTCCAGTCTTGATTTTTTGGTTTTCACCCTAATTTACTGATTGGTAACTGGAAACTCAAAAAGGTAGTACTGGAAATTTTTTTGCAGTATCTGGATACATGATTGGTAATCAGATAGGTCATCAAGTACCCAAGGTAGCACTCAAAAATGTGGGTGTTACCATGACCAACCTATTTCATCTCTACCCAGAAGCTCAAACCCACGTTTCTAAAAAGTCTCTGGTAGGTTTTTTTGTTTTTTTTTCAGTGCCAAAAAGAAAGTAGACATTGGGGCCAATCCCATGACCTGCGGAATGTGCATGCAGCCTGCGTGCGCTGTAACCAGAATTTAGTCCCAGGGGGAAAAGATGGGACTTAAAGCAGGATCTGAATTTTGGTCCTTTATACTAAGATGCTATTCCAGAGAAGAGAGAGAACTTTCCTCAGTGATCACAAAGACTCAGTTTCCTTTATCTTTCTTTACTTCAAGAAGTTAGAATTGAATACAACTTAAACGGAGAAGAACTTTACGAAGCAATAAATCTTAAACAAAACCTATTCAAAATAAAATAGAGTTATATAATATGAAATAAGAAAGAATACAAATATCTCGGTAAGAAAGAGAGACAAAATATATAGGTAGAAGCACATATAAAAGTATATGTAGAGGTATAAAAGAAAGATTACAAACAAAGTATATGGCCATATCAAGGAAGAAATAGAAGCTTCTGCAAAAAGGGTGATCCACCAGCACTTGTTGGTAGGTACCGGCCAGTAGCTGAAGAACAATTAACTCCTGTCCAGAGCATCCTTATATATTCGTACATCTTAGCTCTATAAATTGCATACATACCATTTTCACTTAGTACATACTCACTTTATAAACAATAGCTCTAATTAAAAGATGTTTCTCTTCTTCAGTCAAGATCTGTATCTGTGGTGAGGTGTCCCAGAAGGACAGTGTGCCCTAGTCCTTATCTCCAAAGAGTCTATTTTAACATAATTTTATCTTATTGTTCTTGCCATACTGAGATATTTCTTATATTTCACTTCAGCTAGGAGTCCCCTTTGTCCCTCCTATCATAGAAGACAGTACTTTTGATTCTGTCTGTCTCATCATCAAACTTTATTGTGATAGCACAGCACCTTGGCAACACAACATAAAAAAGCAATAAAACAAAACAGAGACAGAGATGAGCATATCAAAAATATATTTATTTGTAATAGCTACATCCTTGTGCCCACTATCCCCCCCCCTCCTTTAAAAGTGGTTATTGCATATAGCACCTTTTGTCAGAAGTTCTGGGTGACTAGGAATTTGTTATCACGGTCTGCCAGCTGTGATGCGGCCACTTAGAAAGGACATTCTGATGACGCAGAAGGGACCTGGTTTCTCAAGCAGTGCTAGCTGCTTCTGAAAGGAGAGCCGCTCACTCACGCTTGCAACTCACCCTTCCAACGTGTGCATAGAGCATTCCTCAACAGATACACCGGACTTGTTTTCTTTTCACGCTTGTCTTCCTAACTGATGCTTCAGGCTCACAAAACAAGGATGGATTTCCAGCCCTTGGGCAATGGAGATCTGTCAAAACCAGATGTGGTGGTCCTGGTAAGTGCCTCCGGGGGTGGAGGGAGCATGCTAGAAGCAAGAATGTCTTTCTTACTAAGAAGGGAGGTCAGCATCTGGGGATGTCCTCCCCCTAAGGTTTATGGTGAGTAACATCGTAACTCTCCATGGAGCAAAGCTTCCAGTTTTCCTACAGCCTCCACACCACATGAACAAGCTTTCTGCTGAGGTTGAAAAGCAGGGAGTCCTTTGATGCAGCGTTGCCAACTCTCGCAATTTTTTGGGTGAGACATGATTTCTAAGCCTCACTCGCGATTAGCATAGCTAATCTTGTGAGATCAGGACAGAGGTTTGGTGGGAAGCGGGCATCGGGAAGTGCAGCGCGGGAGAGAGTCCTGTAGCCGGCCCCCGAGGACTCAGCAGTAGGTGGTGGCGCAGCGTGGTGAGTGAGCCCACCCTCAGCCCCAGGCGCATTGCTAGGCCTGGGCTTCAGCCCCTATTCTTTTCCCAGAGCCCCGAATCATGCGCTGCTTCACCTGATCAGCAGCTTTGTTGGGAGGTCTCTGCGCCCCTCCTGGACTCTGGGAGGAGGAAGCGAGGAAAGAGGAGAAGAGAGGCAGAGTGGGTGGTAACAGCCTCTCTTCCCAGTCCTGCCGGCTCCCACATTGGTGTCGCCATAGCAACTCATGATTTATATACCAAATATCTTGATTTTTAAGAGTTTGACTCTTGATTTATAGACAGTGGGGTTCTCAATACTGTTTATTTATTTAGATATATAGCCTGCCCTTCCCCACAGACTACGAGCAACTCCAGTCTCTGCACCGGCTGCCAATAGTCTTCCGGCCCGATTCAAAGTGTTGGTTCTTACCTTTCAAGCCCTATACAGTCTGGGCCCCGCTTACCTGCGAGGCCGCCTCATCCCTTGTATCGTGGATCGACCCCTGGGGTCAGCCGGGGGTGCCCTCTTGGAGGTCCCCCGAGTATCCTAGGCGGGGCGACGTTCGAGAGGGCGTTTTCGGTGGCCGCTCTGCAGTTGTGGAACTCCCTCCCAGTAGAGATTTGCCTCTCTCCAGATCTCCTCTCCTTCTGTAAACAATGCAAAACCTGGCTGTTTCGCCAGGCCTTTGGTGAGGGGGACAAGTAGTGGGTGGGTTCTTTTGGGGGGTGGGGGGATATTTGTTTTCTGTTGGGCCTCAGCTGGTTTACATTTTTTAACTGATGTTTTATATTATATTGCATTTTATATTTTTGCATTATGTTTTTTACTATATATTGTTCGCCGCCCCGAGCTGCTGTTGGGTAGAAGGGAGCGAGCTATACGTTTTTAATAAATAAAATAAATAAACTTGCAATATGACTTTCAAAAAAAAGTTAAAACAATATAAATTCCTTTTAAAACCATGTCCACCTTTTAATCCTATCCCCGTCCGCTAAAAGTCCATCCAGATCAAGAGTCTTCCATTGTCAATTTGTGAGGTAGCTTTTGGCGCAAAACTCCTTGTAGGTGCCTGTGTAAAATTGGTAACACTGCTTGAACATGTGTTAACACCGGATTATCGGCTTCAGTTTGAAGTGAGGCTATCAGTCATGTGATTTGTTTAGACATAGCCCAAATAATGTGTGAACACAATCAGTAGCCTGTGCTCAACGTCCGGTCCTCCACTGACCACTAGGGTTCCCGGCTTCTGTTAGTCACAAAGAGGGACATCCCATGGGCTGCCCCTACTGCCTTGACTTGCATAAAAATGTGCAAGTTAACATAAATGAACTATTCACAGAGCCACTGCCCAGTTCCCCTTGCCTAATCCAACCTGAAATGCAGCTCCCCACCTCACAAATGGGACACCCCCTAGCCCATACTCCCCAAGTCCATACTCTGACAGTACGAGATATTTCCCCCCCCCCCTCCATCCCTCCCTGAAGCTCAGGTACAAAGCCCAACCCCTCCACAGACAACTCCCTTGCTCAGATACTTCCACTCCATGCTCTGCTGCCAACTGAACAGGCCCAGACGGGGGGATCCCCAATCTCTCTTCTGTGATGCCCCCTCTCCCACCACAGATTCCCTGCCAGGCAGGGACACCCTTAGAATTTGTGGATCAGGAAACCATATTTAGGGTCTAGGTTGCCTTGAAATCATTCAAAGTCCACACTCCAGAGGAAAGAGCAGAACCCAACAGAGCCAGCAGCTGGTCAGGCCTGGGGGAAATTCCTTCCTGACCCCAAACCTGGCAGTCAGTTAGACCCTGAGCATATGCACAGGATCCACTACCCAAACACCTTACGATAAAATCCTAGCATCAAAACATCTATTCCGGGTCCTCTCTCCAATTATAATCGTCCTAGATTCTTAAGAGAGAAAGAAAATGAGAGAGAAATCCAAATATGTTTGAAAGTGGGGGGGGGCGGAATTACTTGTACTATCAAGACATCAATTTCTGGTGATAAAAGGTCAAGCTTATGAATCTAAACTACTTTTGGGGTGGCCTGAATCCCTTCTTTCGTTCATTCACTTGTCTATAAATTTACACTTTGTTGTCTTCAAAAGAAACTTGGCTGTAGTTTGCCATGACTGGGATAACTTGGAATTCGACTCTGTAAAAATTAAGCTGCTCCCCTCATTACAGGGTAATTTTAAGTGGTGTGTTGCTCATAAACATAGCCGCCCTGGGCTGCATGGCAGGAGGGGCAGGGTATAAATTTATTAAATACATAAATAAAAATAAACAGATGCAAGGGAAAGGTGATATAAATGAAAGACTTCCAACTATACATCAGTTGTTGGAAATGATCTGTTCAATCCTTTTACCTCAGTCTGGGCACAAGCCTCTTTCCATTCATGTCAGGAACCTGTATTCGCTGCGTTTTGCCCATTGACATCAGTGGGGAAAATTCAGAGAACACAGGGTGCTGATTAAAGTCAATGACTTAGAGTAAATCTTCTCCAGTGGTGGAGTGCGCCCTATGTAAGTGTTGTGCCAATGGCATCGGTGGCGCAAGACGTGCTGAGTTACTTCCCCTGAGGGGTTGTCATACCGAGACACACTGACTTGAGCTGCCACCCAGAAACCTGGGACATCGAATTCCACTAGGCAGCCTTGCAGGCAAATACTTTCCCTACTCAAGTACGAAGGCTAGGATGCAAATGAAGGAGCTTTATGAAAGGGTAGTAACTAAAAAATGAGTTATTAAAATAAGCATGTATCTAGTGCCAACAATATATCACATCCACGTAGATCCTACAGTTTCACATTCCCCAAATCCCTTAACCCCACTCATGGTTCATCGGGAACATTCACTTCACACACTAATAAAGCACCCTCGGAATAAGCGGGGGTGCACTTGTGCGAGCCAGCCCTGGAACTATGGGTATTTTCAGACGTTACGAGATCACGCTCAACCACAGTGAACCACGGTCAATCCTGTGGCGGAGCCAAAGCGCCCTGAACGTCTGTTCGGCGGCCACCAGATGTTCACCACAGTCAATACCCACATGGGGTCAAAAATAACCATGCTTCCGGAGCTCCCCCCCGGACCATCTCCGAAAGCGTGGTCAAAGAGATTCTCAATGGGAAACAACAAAAAGTAACGTCTGGACGGCAACCACCGGCCGGAATCAAAGGAAATGATTCCTAGCCGGGGACAAAGCATGCAGTGTCACTGCCAGGCAACCAGCAACAACACAGAGCGGGGAGGGAGATTTAAAGGGTGCACAGCAGTAGGGGGATAGGCGGGATGGAGCGAGAGAGCGAGGAGGTGGAGGTAGAGGAAGCACAGGAGGAGGAGGAGGTGGTTGTGCTGCAGATGGAGGAGGCGGAGGGACAACCGCAGCAGCAGCCGGGGCAGGCTGCCCAGGGGACCTCGGCCGGACCGGGGGAGGAGGAGGCACCCTGAAAATGGGTAAGGGGGATCAAGGGGAGGGGAAGAGGTGGCACAGGGGCACCGAGGGGGGGGAGTGGGCCCGGCCGGGCTCCCGGCATGCGGGAGGGGGGCGCCACGGGACAGGGGCAAAACAGGACTGGACCGTAACACCCCCCCATGTCCCGCAGACATGGAAACGGGCCCGAGAGGCCGAGCCCCCGGAGGAGACAGGCCCAGCACGGGCGGAGGAGGACAAGGAGGACCCACAGGGATGAAGGGGGAGACAGCCCTACCATGGGGGGGCAGTGGGGGTTCCAGGAGACCCAGGCCTTCATCAGGATCTGGGGGACCCTGGAGCACTAGCTGGAGTTCGCCCTAAACCAGAGAAACGAGCACGTGTTCCGGGACATAGTGCGGGACATGGGAGTGGCGTGATATCACTGGATCATGGCCCAGTGCCGCTCCAAGGCCAAGGAGCTAAAGGGGGGGTACAAGGCCATCCAGGACAACAATAGGCAGTCTGGACACGGAGCCTGGACCGCCCCCTACTACAATGCTCTGGACCGCATCCTTCATATGAAGGGGTCCATCATGGCCCCACACCTCGTGGGGAGCACCGTGGTTCAGGGCAGGGAACAGGATGAGGTACCCCCTCCACTCCCCCCCAGGAAGGCACATGCTCCAGGGCCCGATACCCCCAGGAGGAATGCCCTGGGACCTCCGGCACCAGCAGGCGCAGCCCGGAAAGTCCCCCTACCCTAGGCCAGAGAAGCGGAGTCCAAGATCGGTACCCTCATCACCCTCAGCCAGTGGTCCCAGGGGGACCCCGAGGGGGGGACTTCAGAGGGTAAGCGAACAGCCACGAGGGGAGGCACGCCTGGAGCTGGGGGAAGGGGGGTGATGCCCAGGGGCTGCCCCAGGTCCCCCAGGCACACCGGAGGGTGGGAGGGGCGGCTGGGGCCACACCCAGCCCCCCAACCACCAACCCCCCCACCAAAAAGCCCACAGGGCACAGGACAGCACAGCAGCAGGGGCAGGTGGATGAGGAGGCTGGAGTGGAGGTGCCCAGCCAGCAGGCGGAGGACCCAGGTGAGGCATACAGAAAGGGGGGGCGCACCCTGGGGCCAGGGAGGGGGACCTGAGACACAGGGAGAAGGAGGGAGGGGGCTTGGTGTGGGGGGTGAGGTCCTGGGGCTGACCCAGGGGGGGACACGTGCCCCAGGAACACATGCCCTGCCTCAAGGTGGGCGTCTTGGACCCCACATCACCCATCTCCGTTTATCCTACAGAGGAACCCGAGCACCCGCAGCCACCTGAGCCCGTGCCCCTGGCACAGCGCATGAGGGAGTACCAGGTGCAGGCCCGGTGCCGGAGGGAGGAGCAGGCAGAGGACATAGTCCATATATCAGTGGAGCAGGAGGAGTGGATGATCACGGCCATGGACCGCATGGAGGTGGCCATTGAGCACTCCCTGGAATGGGCGGAGGCTCGGGACATGAGGCTCTAGGCAGAGGTGCGCCTGGAGCGGAGGCGGGAGCACCGGGAACATAGCAGGCAGGTGGAAGCCCTAGGGCGGCTGGAACAGGCCATCGCAATGATGGTGTGGGAGCACTCAGCGAAGCTCAACAGGTCCCATAACATTGGGACCTCCCTGCTCCTGCACGTGGGCACTACGTGTGCCTATGTGATGGCAACCGCTCCCCCCCCGGGCACCCTGCCTGTCCCAGACCCGGTGCCCAGACACTCGGCGCCCCGTCCCCCACCGCAACCTCCCCAGCCATCTCCACCCCAGCTGGGCCCACGCATTCGACCCCCAGTTCCCCCAGGCCTCAGGAGGGTCCAGCCGCCATGGGGGGCCCCTCGGGGCCTGGCTCCTACCTCCCTCCCACCACCGCCTGCCCCTCCGGGTTACGAGACAACCCAGGACACAGCTGGGGACAGTGACAGTGGGTGGAAAGTGAGCTCCCAGAGCTCAGCGGCGCCCACTGGGTGACCGAGGGGCCGGACACGGACACGCGGGGGCTGGAGGGGATGAGGGGAAGGGGGAGGGCCGTGTGATGGAGGGGACACCATGCAGCTTCAGGAATTGATACCTGTGCCTGTTGACATACTCCACAGCCTCCCTGGCGGAGGATCTCTATGTGGGTGCCGTCCACGGCGCCCATGCAGTTAGGGAAGCCTCCGGCCGCGAAGCCGACCATCACGACCCTCTGATCGACCAGCTGGATCACCCTGTCCAGGAGCATGCTGTCCACAGTCTCACAGACATCCTGGAGGATGCAGGCAACGGTCCTCAGCCCGACTCCAAAGTGCTGAAAGACAGACCAGCAGGAGTTGGTCCTGCCTTGGCTGCATCGTACTTTGGCTGTGTCCACGGGGCCCGTGGGTACCAGCGCTCTCGTGGAGAGGTATATCACCAGCTGTTGGAACTGGGTCAGCTTCTGTGGACCCCTGCTGCTGACTTCTTTGTGTCTGAGCCTACCGCGGCGGAGATGTCGGCACTGTCTGGCGTGTGGTCCCGTTCGCATGTGCAACAGGGCTTGTCCATGCAGGATTCTTTAGAGGCTTACTACCTGATCGCCCACTACATGTCCTTGTTGGGGTACCACCGGGGCATGATCCATTGGCCCCACCTCGTTCACTGGGTGGGGCACCCGGGCCCTGGACCCTCTGTGGCCCCCAGCAGCTGGCTGAGAGTCCCCCTGTGCCCCCCCGGCCTCATGCCCTCATGCAGGCTCCTGCCCCTGCCCCGGCCCATGATCTGGCGGCCCGATTCCCTGCCGTGGTCCCGGTCCCATTACGTCCGTTTGGGGCTTTTCTTGACCACGGGGGGTGGTGGTTCGGTTCATCCCCACCGCGAATCCACTGTGGTGAACCGGCCACCCGTAACGTCTTAAATCACCCTTAGATTCTAAAGGTTTGGGAATGGAGGCAACCTCCCTGCCCAGGTAAAGGTGGGCAAACAGGCTGCTCACCTGGTGTTGAGAGGGGTGGGCCTACACCACGCTTAAGAGCAGGATGCTGGCCGTCCGCTCCCTCTTCTCCTGATCACAGGTACACGGTTGCAATTGAACCACGTGCTGGGTGCTGCCACTGGGAGCTGGGTTTATTTCTTGTTAAGAGCATCGAGGTATGGAGCGGAGGGGTTTTTACCTGGGCTGGGCCTCCCCCAGATATTGACTGCCCGACCTGGGAGTGGAGTGCCACTTTTCTCCTGGCCCATTGTTTCCTCCTCATTGGGCTCCCTGACCCCATTAGGCCGTGGGACTTTCCTTGAGTCGGGCGGGAGGGAGGATTTGGGGTGGTGTGGCCCCTGGGCTGTGGGATCGCCATCTGGGACCTCCCCTCCCAGGGCCCACCCCCATCCTGGGTGCTGCACTTGTGGTGTGCTTCTCGTCTTGGCTGGCTGGCTCTAGGGTATTTTTCAGGGGATGATAGTGTGTCCAGAGATGGCCAACTAGCTGGACAGAGTTAGGCATTTTAGGGGACATCACCTTCCTTGAACTCTTTCCCATTTTGGTGGCTGTTTCCCTCTGGAGTCACGAGTTCAGGGATTCCCATGTTTGCTTCTGGATGGACAGCCAGGCAGTGGTGCACCTGGTTAACTGCCAGTCAGCGAAGTCCTCAAGGCAAGGGTTATGTGTCCCTTGTCAGGTGGCTTGTTTCAGGGTGCCTGGAGCTGAATATATGCTTCATGGCTCGCCACGTCCCAGGTGTGCAGAATGAAATTGCCGATGCTCTCTCTTGCTTTTGGATCACGAGATTCCATACATTGGCTCCTGGGGCCAGCCTAGACCCGGAGGTGATGCCCGAAGCCTTGTGGGCACTAGGGACAGGCAGTTAGATGATTGATTTCAAGCATCTGTCTCTGCGGGAACCTGGAGCAACTACCAGAAGAGTTTTGAGAGTTTTGAGAGCTTCAGGGAGTACCTGGCTGAGCACGGCATTTAGGGACAATGGCCCATCCCGCTTGATTTCATTCAGCTTTTTGCAGGGGGAACTTCACCGTAGGGGCCAGTTGGCTGTAATAATGTTTTTTAGTAAAGCCAGTAGGTTTTCTGATCCCTGTGCTGATTACAGGTTAAAGCGGGCATTGGAAGGATGGGCAAGATGGGGAGGTTGAAGGCCAGACACGCGTTGGCCTGTGTGACCACCGTATCATATTTTATTGTATAAACAAGTGTCATTACAAATAGTAAACAAAACATACATATAACATAACAAACACAAAACACAAGGGCCGCAGACCCCGATAGCCACTATATACTCCATAAAAATGTTTACTGAAAATTCTAAAAACAATTAGCCTTCCTAATTTTATAGAGTGCAAAGCAATATTTGGCTACAGATAAAGAAATGACATGGTCAGTATCAAACAATAAGTAAATAAGCAAATCTTTTTGACTGCATGAGGGAGTATTTGTTATAATGGGTTCAAGATAACGTGCCTGCAAGCTATTGTACAAAGAACAATGGAAAAAAATAAATGATTCAGATATTCCACCTCCTGCAATTCACAAAAATTGCACAACCTTTGTTTATATTTCTGTTTCAGGAACCTTCCTTCCAACACTGCTGAGGGCAAGACATCGAATCTTGCTCTAGTCAGAGCGAATCTTAAATTCCACTGGGTTACAGAGAACAAGTAATCCACACCCTTAACTGAGATGCAAAAAGCAGGATATAATAGAGCTATTTTCTGTGACTCTCCTGCTTCCCTGGTTATTTGAAGTGCCTGGTCTTTGGTTCTAGAGTGAACAAGGGAAAAAGCCTTTGAGTACTCCATAGAGAATAAGTACGGGCTAGAGAATCCTAAGGAAGTAAGAAGCATTTATAGCCATTTCCCAAGGTCCTGATATTTGAGGGGACAAAGCCAATGCAGAAAGAGCTCTTGGAGGTCTCAAGGATTGGCGCAGCCAAAATTTCAAAATAGCGACTTGCGCTAACCAAGCAAGGGGACGAAAGCCAGTTTCTACTCTCATACGAACCGAAGGTGTACATTTAGGAACATTCTGAGTGGGTTCCATCTCTTTAAAGAGCTGAGGACCCCACACACTTATTGCATACAAAAGCTGAGGTGGCACTTTTGCCCTATACATTTTAATTGCAGGCCAAGCAGGTTTCCCCCCCTTTTGAAGAATAAAAAGCAGCAATCCCTTTACAGGTGGTTCTGGCTCAAATCAAAGCAGCTCTAAGGTGGGGATGCCATGAGGTAGATTTGGAAAAAATGACCCCTAAGTATCTATACTAAGACACCTGCTCTATGGCATGAGAATCCATAGACCAACAGCGTTTGTTGCTTGAATGACCAGCAATCATCACTTTGGTCTTCGAATAATTTACAGCTAGCAGCTCTGCCTCTCAAAAAGCATGATATTGGACCATTGAGCATCTTAAACCAGTCTGCGTCTGGCCTCTGCGATGTAGTTGTTTGTTTTATTTTATTTATTTATTTAAAGTTTATATCCCGCCCTTCCTGCCCTCAGGGCAGCCCCGGACAGCAAACAACATTCAATAAAAACAATATAAAATTTTTAAAAAACTATTTAAAAACACAATATGTAGGGAACCCCCCACTACCCCTCGCCAAAAGCCTGACGGAACAGCCAGGTCTTACATACACGCCAAAACAGCAGGAGAGTGGGAGCCAACCGAGCTTCCTCCGGGAGCGAATTCCACAGCACAGGGGCGGCCACCGAAAAAGATCTAACATCGGTGGCCACCCGCCTCACCCGGGGAACCTCCAAAAAGGCTCCCACGGATGATCTCAAGGGTCGCATGGGCACAGGGGGAGTGAGGCGATCCCGCAGATAAGCAGGGCCCAGGCCGTGAAGGGCTTTAAAGGTTAAAACCAGCACCTTGAACCGGGCCCGGTGCTTTATCAGCAGCCAGTGCAGAGCCCGGAGCACAGGTGTCATGTGCTCCCTGCGACCCGCCCCTGTAAGGAGATGGGCCGCGGCATTCTGCACCAGCTGCAGCCTCCAGACCAGCTTCTCAGGCACCCCCACGTAGAGCGTGTTACAGTAATCCAGCCTCGAGGTGATGAAGGCATAGAGGACAGTGGCGAGGTCAGAGTCTGAGAGATACGGCCGAAGCCGCCGGACAAGATGTAACTGCCGAAACACACTCCCCGCCACGGCCACAACCTGAGATTCCAGGCTGAGCCACGAATCGAGGAGCACACCCAGACTCCGCACTTGAGAGACCAGGGGAGGGTGAATCCCCCCAACAAGAGGAGATTCAACCAACCCCAGGTTCCCCAAGCCCTCGCCCACCAACATCACCTCTGTCTTGTCAGGATTCAGATGCAGATGGCTCAACCTCATCCAAGCCCCCACAGCTGACAGGCACTGGGAAAATAAGGAGACTACATGGCCTGGGTCGATGGAAAAGGAGAGGTAGAGCTTAGTGTCATCAGCATACTTGGGGGGGGGGGGGTTCACCCTCCTATAGCTCAGCAGGTCCAGAGGTTGGGGGTGATATTGGACGCGGATCTCCGCCTGGAGCGGCAGGAGGAGGCAGTCGCTAAGGCTGCTTTCCGCCAGTTGTATCTGGTGCGGAGGCTTCACCCGTTCGTCTCCGGCCTGGACCTGGCCTCCCTCATCCATGCCTTCGTCACCTCGAAGCTGGACTACTGCAATGCGCTCTACGTGGGACTTCCCTTGTTCCTGGTTTGGAGGCTGCAGCTACTGCAGAATGCGGCTGCCCGTCTTCTTTCGGGGACGGGTCGTCGGGAGCACATTACACCTGTGATCCGGACTCTGCACTGGTTGCCAATAGCGAGCCGACCTAGATTCAAGGTGTTGACTATAAGGCCCTTCACGGTCTGGGCCCCTTGTACCTCAGGGACCGCCTCACCCTCTGCACCCCAGAGCGGCTCCTCCGTTCTGCCGGGGGTGCCTTCCTGGAGGTCCCCCGTGTTAAGCGAGGGGCCACAATGGAGAGGGCATTCTCGGTGGCCGCACTGCGCCTTTGGAACTCCCTTCCGGAGGAAGCTTGTCTGGCCCCAAGCCTGTTGTCATTCCGGCAAAGTTGTAAAGCCTGGCTGTTCGCCCAGGCCTTTGGGGAGGGGGGGTTAGGTTTTGTTGTTTTTTATCTCCCCATCCCTATTTATTGTTTTAATGTTTCCCGGGACCTGTTTTAATACTTTGAACTGTGTTTTGGATGTGTTTTAAATTGTTTTATATATATTTTATATGTATTGTATTTATATGTATTTTTAATGTTGGAAGCCGCCCCGAGCTGTTCTCAGGAGGGGTGGGGTAAAAATCTAGAAAATAAATAAATAAATACTGATGACACTGCATGCCCTGAAACCCCCTCACAATCTCCCCTAACGGCTGCATATAGATGTTAAACAAGAGGGGGGACAGAATGGCACCCTGCGGGACTCCACACGTGAGGTCCCAGTCAGGAACAACGAAACCAGTCCAAGACTGTTCCGCCAATTCCAGCACGGTCCTGCAGGCGAGTCACCAACAGTTCATGATCGACTGTGTTGAACGCAGCCGAAAGGTCTAGCAGCACCAGTAAGGTCTGACAACCCTGGTCCAACACCAGACGGAGATTGTCAACCAAGGTCACCAATGCCGTCTCCGTACCATACCCAGGCCGAAACCCAGACTGAGGGATCAAGGAAACCGGTGCGGTCCAGATGTTCCTGGAGCTGCCGTGCCACAGCCCGTTCAATAACCTTCCCTAAAAAGGGAAGGTTAGAGACCGGCAGATAACTGGCAGGAGCATCAGCATCAAGAGATGGTTTCTTGAGCAGGGGACTAACCACAGTCCCTTTTAGGCATTCAGGCACCCTGCCCTCCCGGAGGGAGACATTAACCACCCCAGCCAGCAACGGCTGTAATGTCTCCTGGCTAGCTTTCACCAGCCAGGACGGGCATGGAACTTGCTCACAAGTAGTGGCACGAACAGATCCCAACAAGGACTCCACATCGGCAGGTGACACCATCTGAAACCGATCCCACAAAACGGGACAGGGCGGGGCATCCATAGCCCAAAGATGGATCCTCTGCAATAACTGTGGTGCCGAAATGGGGCTGAGGTCAGTAAGACGCACTATCCGCCGATCCAAGATGGATCACCTCAGGCGGGGACAGTCCCTGACCCTGATGGGAACACCAGTGGGGGCGATTTTCCTGGTGGAGTCCTTCAGGAAATTTTTGGACGTGTGGCTTAGTAAGCCAGGTCCTCTATTTATGCATACGGATAGGGCATTCCTTAGAAAATTTCAGTTTATGGCTGTCTTTAGGAAATGCTTGGACAGGGAGCTTTACTACCCACTCCTTCTGTATAGGGGCTGCCTCTACCTCAGTCATCGGTGGTCTCCCAGGGGCTCAGATTCAGGAGACTGGGAGGTGGAGGTCCAGTGCATATTGGACTGGACCTACATTAGGCCCTTACAGCAAGGATAGTAAGCACAGCAGGCCGCCTACAGAGCACTTAGCCTATCACTATGTTTCACTAATCATGTCCTTATCATCATCAGGTTACAGGGTGCTAGTGGAGGTCTGGATTTGTGACCATAGCATTGTGTGTTGGGCAGGTGTAAGAGCTGGTTCATCGAGCTGGGGCACCCATCTAGGGCTTGGCCCCAGTGCACATTGCTGCTCTGAGTGCTGATGAACACGGCATCTAGCAGATTTGTTGGTTATTCACCTGGGTGAGAAGAATGACCTTAGCCTGAGGTCGGCCTTCCAGCTTATGGTTCACATCTGTTCTACACTGTCCCTGCTTCATCATGCCTGGTCCAGAACATCACTTTTGTGATCGGATATGCTGGAACGCAGGAAGTGGCATTATGCCCGTTACCTACTAGGGGCATTTTCAGATGGACAAACTAATCCTTGATAAACTCCTAGCTTATTACCTAGGATTTACAAACTCCTGTCTGTTCAGACGGACATGTTAATGCTATATATTAACATTAATCCTTGATAGTTCTTCTGAACAGATCTTTGCCGTTAATCAGGGTTTACCATCTCCTGGATGATTTTCAATCCCGTGGTCCACGCAATGTTTTGTGGGTCTCCCATGTCACGTCCTTTCTCTGGAACGTCACGTCCTCTTTACAACTCAACACTCTAGGATGAAGACAGGGCCAGGCACTTATTCAACAGAGTTTTCCTGAACTCTCCTTAAGCACACCTGCCCCCCAACTTCTAGGAAGCCATCGGAGCTTGTGCTAATTTTTCAACATGACACCTAGGAGTTAAATGATTCCACACCCCAACTTTTCACAATGGATGCCAGCCTCAGGCCCAGGGAGCACCCCCATTCATTGGGTTTTGTCCAGGAGCTCCCAACGCACTAGTAAGGCTGTAGGAGCACCCCACTCCCCTTCCACGCCCCCTGTGGGCAACAGAGCCCCCAGCAGCACTCCATAGGCACACGTGCGTCCACACACACAGTATGTGGATGACAAGTTAATTAGCTAATGCTTTCAGGGAAAGCAAAGAATGCATTAGGAAGACACTGTGTTAGGCAAGATCAGTTCTGAAGTTTGGAATGGTTTCCGTGGATCTAATATGGGTGTGCACCAGGCCCCCATGTCATTTTTGTTTTTTGTTATTTTCATTATTAAAAAATGACATTTTTGTTATTAACGACAATGTTGTTTTTGTTATCGTTGTCATCATTGGTATACTATTGGTATCGTTTCAAATAAAGATTTTATTTTTGTATTGGTATTATCAGTATTGATTCTGATAATATTATATATATATATATATACACATTAATTAACTGTTCTAATTTAATCTATATGTCTATAATATATATCTATATCTAATCTATACTACCTATCTGTATATAATGTACAGGGGGGAGAAGGGCAGGG
Organism: Sphenodon punctatus; assembly: GCA_003113815.1. NCBI lineage: Eukaryota > Metazoa > Chordata > Lepidosauria > Sphenodontia > Sphenodontidae > Sphenodon > Sphenodon punctatus. The sequence continues at coordinate 4,559,211 of QEPC01013826.1, forward strand.
AAAGGGAGAAGGTAAAATGTAGGGTATGAGGAAGGAAAGGTTATTGGTGGGAATACCTAATAAATAAATAAAATAATACAAAGAGGGCTAGAGGGGATTTTTTTTTGTGTGCAAGCACCACTGTTCTGTAAATGCAACCTGACAAGCAGAACTCTCACAAAACACAGAGAAAAAGCCTGGCCCTTCCATTATAAAGGGTTGCAGTGCCCTCCCCCAGAGCCCCCCGATTGGTTGTGGGAGGCAGCAGGCATTGAGCAATCACAGAGGGCCGTGAGACTGCTGGGGTCTGCTTGCGCTGCTCATTGGCCAACGATACATCCATGAGATACTGCTGAGCTGCTCGCCCCTCCCAACATAGGCACAGTTAAAGAGTGTAACCCTGTTTAGGGCTCCGAGATGTCTGCTCCCTCCTCCCCTCTCCACGTTTTCCCTCCAAAACCCAACTGCCACAGCACCAATGACAATGATAATGACATTGTCATTTTCATTATTGCAATAACGATAACAAAAATAACAATTGTCTTTATCGTTATTGTAATAACGAAAATGACATGCACACCCCTAAGGGACAAAAAAGGATCAGGATCTTTAAAGTCTCCTGCAAATACATCTATATGCCATCTGCTTCCGTAGGTGAACTTGTTGACAAGCTTCTGGGGCTAGTACCAACTATTTACAAACTCCATCTGAATTAAACTCGGTGGCTAAACAAAACAGCTGTTCTAAGTCGATCCTGGGCTCCGACTAGACTCACACATAAGTCTGATTAAATCTGATGTCTGTGGGGCCCCGGAACATGTATCATTAGTTTCTGATTAGTGTAATGTGTGGGAGGGAGTCAATGGGCGTTCCAGCTTTGCTTTAAATGGGCACTTGGAGCACAGATTTGATCGGAATGCCAAATCTGCATTTCCAACCCAGCTGGAACTCCCGTCGACTCCCTCCCTCGCACATTGCAACCTGTTGGTGTTTGAGACCCTGGGAAACAGAGCCACCCCTTGAGTGACTGCAGCCCCTGATTGGATGCGGGGGGAAACAGCAGAGCAAAACAGGAGAGCATGGCAGGGTGCTGCTGTGTGTGTTACACTGTCAGCTGAAGCAGGGCATGCTGGGATTTAACTGAACACTGGCCCCTGTGGACAGGACACCCTGCTCCTCTTCTCCCAGGTAAAGTGGATGAGACCCGGCTCCCCTCTGCTAGCAGGTACTGGGAATCAGCCTCACCCTCACTCAGTGGAAGTGGAAAAAGGGAATGAATGAATGCTGCTTCAGCCTGGGGCAGGGACAGTAGCCCTTTTATAATTCCCCGTCAGTCACCTCCCCGACAGACACTGAGCCCTCAGCCAGCTCCCGTGTCTGAGCTCCTCCTTGTGGAGGGATTTAGACCTGGAACCTTTCTGTCTGTTGGCGTAAGCTATGACTGAGGTGCTGTCAGAGTGCACCGTGACATGGGCTCCGGGGAAGTATGGGGCGAAAGATTTTAATTTGAACCTTACGGCCCTGAGCGCCAGGACATTGATGCTCTGTAGAGAGGCTTCCTGAGCCCAGTTGCCCTGACAATGGTCCCAGGAATGCCCCCCCAACCCGTGAGGCATGCAACTATAGTGACCACTACTCTGGGTGGCTCTATTAGGGAGATCCCTACTGTAAATCTGTTGTCAGCTAGCCACCACTTCAAGGCACGTGCCAGTGGCTTGGGAAAAGGAAGAGATTGTCTTTCTTTTGTATAATGTCTCCCTGATACGGGTGAAGGAAGAGCTGCAGCAGTTTGCTACCTCCCCCGCTACAAATGGTCTCTACCAGGGGTGGCGAACCTCAGGCCCAGGAGCCAAATGTGGCCCTCGGCAAGTTTTGATGTGGCCCCTTCCCGTGCTTGGATCTCGCCCCTGCATCCATTCTCTGCACCCAAGCACTGAAAAATTGAGCTCATGATAATGGAGCAGAGAGGAGGGCAGCCACACCAAGGAGAG
>QEPC01013826.1:4565403-4583685 GCA_003113815.1 Sphenodon punctatus
AACTAATGGCACACGTCAACATGCGTCTCTGTAGCCAAGTAGAGTCTATAGCGGTCTGTGCTACAGAAGGCCTGATGCTTAAGTCCCAGGATAGCATTGTGGTAAGAGTGCTACCCTTAAATTCAGAAACAGCAGGTTCCAATCCTTGTTTCCCACATAAAGGCCCTTTGAGCCTTAAAGTAGCTGCTTAGTGTGGCTCAAATGTAAGTGGGGGAAGAAAGAACCTGGCTGTGTTTCTGAAAGCTGACTGTACTGGTGGTGTTTTTTTTAGGAAGAAGTTAGCTGTTCTTTTAGGAAGCAAATAGAGAGCCCTAAGCACTCTGCCTTGTTTTCCTCTGCACCCACAAAGACTAGAACCCACAACCATGAAAATCAAAACCAAAACCATAACCATTCCGCCATGATAAAGGGGTTTTTGTCTAGTTCCAGCAATCAACTATTAAACTAATGGCACACGTCAACATGCGTCGCGGTAGCCAAGTATAGTCGATAACTGTCTTTGCTACAGAAAGGTTATGGTTCAAGTCTCAGAATAGTATTGTGGTAAGAGTGCTACCCTTGGATTCAGAAACAGCAGGTTCAAATCCTTGTTTCCCCCATAAAGGCCCTTTGAGCCTTAAANTCTTTGCTACAGAAAGGTTATGGTTCAAGTCTCAGAATAGTATTGTGGTAAGAGTGCTACCCTTGGATTCAGAAACTCCAGGTTCAAATACATGTTTTCCCCATAAAGGTCCTTTGAGCCTTAAACTAGCTGGTTAGTGTGGCTCATATGTAAGTGGGGGAAGGAAGAACCTGGTTGTGTTTCTGAAAACGGATGGTAATGGTGGTATTTTTTTTAGGAAGAAGTTAGCTGTTCTTTTAGGAAGCAAATAGAGTGCCCTACGCACTGCGCCTTGTTTTCCTCTGCACCCGCAAGGATTAGAACCCACAACCATGAAAATCAAAACCAAAACCATAACCAGTCAGCCATGAGAAAGAGGTTGCGCTGCAATTCCAGCAATCAACTATTAAACTAATGGCACACATCAACATGCATTTCTGGTAGCCAAGTATAGTCGATAGCTGTCTGTGCTACAGAAAGGCTGACATTCAAGTCTCAGGATAGCATTGTGGTAAGAGTGCTACCCTTGGATTCAGAAACTCCAGGTTCACATCCTTGTGTCTTTCATAAAGGCCCTTTGAGCCTTAAAGTATCTGCTTAGTGTGGCTCTAATGTAAGTGGGGGAAGGAAGAACCTGGCTGTGTTTCTGAAAGCTGACTGTACTGGTGGTGGTTTTTTTAGCAAGAAGTTAGCTGTTCTTTTAGGAAGCAAATAGAGTGCCCTAAGCACTGCGCCTTGTTTTCCTCTGCACCCGCAAAGACTGGAACCCACAACCATGAAAATCAAAACCCAAACCGTAACCATTCAGGCATGAGAAAGGGGATGCGCTGCAATTCCAGCAATCAAGTATTAAACTAATGGCACATGTCAACATGCAGCTCTGATAGCCAAGTATAGTTGATAGTTGTCTGTGCTACAGAAATTCTGAGGTTCAAGGGTCAGCATAGCATTGTGGAAAGAGTGCTACCCTTGGATTCAGAAACAGCAGGTTCAAATCCTTATTTCCCCCATAAAGGCACTTTGAGCCTTAAAATAGCTGTGTTTCTGAAAGCTGACTGTAAGGGTGGTGGTTCTTTTAGAAAAAAGTTAGCTGTTCTGTTAGGCAGCAAACAGAGTGCCCTACGCACTCTGCCTTGTTTTCCTCTGCACCCAGAAAAACTAGAACCCACTACCATGCAAATCAAAACCCAAACCGTAACCATTCAGCCATAAGAAAGGCTTTATTGTATAATTCCAGCAATCAACTATTAAACTAATGGCACAACATCAAGCTGCATCTCTGGTAGCCAAGTATAGTCGCTAGCTGTCTGTGCTACAGAAAGGTTGCAGTTCAAGTCTGAGGGTAGCATTGTTGTAAGAGTGCTACCCTTGGATTTAGAAACTTCAGGTTCAGCTCTTTGTTTTCTCCATAAAAGACCTTTGAGCTTTAACAAGACTGCGTAGTGTGACTCGATTGTAAATGGGGGAAGCAAAAACTTAGCTGTGTTTCTGAAAAGGTGACTGTAATGGTGTATTTTTTAGTATATGTCTAAAAGCAGCCTCTAGTAGTGGCATGTCGACACAAAATATTTGCTACGAGGTTGCTGATTGGAGCCCCAGTCAAGTAAAGTTCTAGCCTCCATGGAAGAGGAGGAAAAAGAGACTGAAAAGAAGAATGTAGTGCAGAACGGTGAAATAGGGCTGTGCGTTCTGGTTTGGATAAAACACAACAGCCCTTTTTGGTTTCCATATTCTAAACACACACACAAATGCCCTGCGGTGTCTGATTACCTGTTTGTGTGCTTTGTGCCTCTCAATTGCCACTTCTAATTGGATGTTTTAAATTATTGGTCTAGCAGTCTAAGCATCTTTCAAGTCAGCGTGGCTCACATCAAAATTAAAAAATCAAAATATAAAAAACAATTATATATTACAATCTCTTGAAACCCCATCATCCCACCCTTTACCCCCACCTGCCACCCACCAATCCTCCTCCCCAAACCCCCCTACCCAATTCCACCCAACCCAATCCCTTCCTGCCAAACGACTGGGCAAACAAAAAGGTTTTGCATCTCCTCTGGAAGACAAACAGGCTTAGGCGAATCTCCAAGTGAAGAGAGTTCCATAATTGTGGGACAGCAATTGAGAACGCCCCCGTACATGCCCTCGATGTAGCAACTTCACGGAGAGTTGACACTCTCATGCGGGCATCCCTTGGCCGACCTCAGAGGCCACGACAGGACACAGGGGAAGAGGTGGTCTTTCAGATATCTGGGGCCCACGCCATTTAGGGCTTTATAGGTTAAAACCAGCACCTTGAATTGTATTTTCCAGCCCATTTTTTTTTTGGTTTCTTATCCCAATTTACCAATTGGTAAATGGAAAATTGAAAAATCAGTACTGGAGATTACCAATTTTGGGGGTATCTGGGTACCTGATCAGGAAGTACATTGGATACCTGAGATGGTACTTGAAAATACAGGTATTACCTACGGATAGCAAATCAGGTAAAGGAATCCCTTTTCTCTCCTGCTTTGAGAACTATCTGGTGGTTAGATTTCAAGGCAGTCTTATGATTGGGGGGGGGGGATTGTGCACTCATTTTACTGTTTCTGAGAACAGCTCAGTTTCATGCATCATGTGCCTTTTGCAACAAACCGCTATTGGTGGTTCCTCTTTAGCTCAAGTGACAGACTCCTGCCCATCTTTTGCCCCACAAAGCAGAAGGATTAGAGTTCGGTTCCTTCCATTCCCGTGAATTCATGGCCAGGAGAGGCATTAGGGTCACTCTGAGCTGCTTATTGGTTGTGAAGTTCAAAATGGGGCTGAAATGAAATTAACTGGCAATAGATTTAAGACAATTAGAAGGAAATGTTTTTTTCTCTCAGCATTCAGTTAACCTGTGGAACTCATTTGTCAGATGATGTTGTGGATGGATGCCAGTAGAATAACAGAGTCTTGGTGAGCTGCTGGCCCTTTAAGGTAGTTAGCACCAGCACAGGGTTGTGCAAGCAGAGCTGCAGGTACTCGACTAGTCAGGGAGCAGCTGTGAAGGGTGTGGAGAGTCAAGCCTGGGAGGTTAGCTCAGTACTGGGAGAGAGACAGCAAGTGAGAAGGACTTCAGAGGCAGCCCTCTGTTGAGAAGGTAACAGCCAGAGGGCAAGTGGGTGTAAGGAGTTGGGGAGGTTCAGAGCTGGGGAAGCCTGACTAGAGATTGTGAGAGATGCTGGGAGCAGCTAAGAAGGGTAAGCCTGGGGGAAGGATTGCCTAGGAACTGCTGAAGTGTTCTGCTGGGGGAATGTGAGGGGTTGTTGGAGAAACATTGCGGGGTTACTCCTGTCGGTGGAACAGTGTCTCGAAAGACTAAATGCAATAGCGGAGGCGGAAAAATAAAGTGACACTTGAGAGTTTGTGGCTATTGGGCCCCGATCCTGAGAGACGTATGCCCGGCAAGTCGCACTCTGGTACAAAATGGTTTTTAAAAAATGGATTGGCTAAGGCCCATCAATGATTAACTGTCCAGCAGGTCATGAGATGAGACCTTTTACTGTGGATCACTCCATTATGTCCTGTTGGGCACTTCTGTAGAGCAACCAAAGTTGGCCACAATTGGAGACAGGCAGCTGGGCCAGACGGGCTATCGGTATGACCCAGTGTGGTGGCTTTTGCATGCTTAGCAGTTTGGGAGCATTTAACACACCTGACCCCAGCGGCACATTTTGGCAAACGTTTAGTAAGCCAGTTCTTCAAGTTGCCCTGGTTGAATATAATCGGTGTGACTAATCACTTTTCACCTCCCTTTAAATCCTATCTCCTATCTGCTTTCAGGTGTCTAAGACGTTTGTTTTTCTTGTAACCTCAATACCACTGACTTGAAATGACTGCTCTGCTGCACCCCAGAGGTGGCTGCATCTCTGCAACAGAGTAAGCAATGCTTGCACATGCTATCCACAAAGCATGGAAGTGAAAGGTACTCTCTAAATAAAAGATGTGGTTGTAAGACCTATTTATTTAGCTGGGCTTTTAGCGGGTGGGGATAGGGCTTGAAGAATGGTGGTGGAGATGGGAATTGAATGGGAATTTTCTACGGGTTTTAACTGTTTGTTTTTTATTGTGAGCTGCGTATGCCGTGCACGGGATATGGGATCAGCCCCACTGTCAATGTAGACGAGATCAGCCTATAAATGCCATTCATGTTTACGGCTGGCTGAAGGCGGAGATAGGCTGGGATGTATTACAACAGCAGTGCTAATTGATGTCTGCAAGCATGTGGTTGTGAGGAGGCTTGGCACACAGAGCTGTCCTTTCCCTTTCCAGAATAGAATCCTGCTGTTGATTTCGTTTGGTTTCAATCCCTGCAGTTGGCCTCTGCTGCTCATCTTTTTGTGCCCTCAAAGCAGCCAGGTTTTCTTAATGCTTAATTTCTGCATGAGATTTGGAAGCGTAAGAGTGAAAAGCTACAGTCGGGAATTAGGTGACTCCCTTGGCGAGGTTCCCCTCTGGGAAGTCCTGATTTTTGTCAAGTCAGCCAGGGGTGCCTCCAGTAACGTGGGGTTCCAGGGGGCAGCAGGGGGCACTAGACCTGAAGCAAGTCTTCACAAAAATGGGGATAACCTGTCAAATTTCTAGTACTCAACCCCAAAACATTGGTTACTAGTACTACTAAGTACCTGCAATTAGTTCCCAACCTGAATACCTGAGGTCTCAACTTTCATCTGAGCGTATCATCCTCCGATCCAACTTCTGGTCCCAAAATACTGACTTATGGTCCTGTATTTTTTTTAAAAAAATTCTGACCCATTTCCCCAAGTTTCCATGTCAATTTACCTATAATCAGTAAATTAGAAAATATAAATACCAATTTTGAGGGGGGGGGGGGGCGTAATTGGATACCCGATTCTTACTTGAGCAACCCATCGGGTACCTGACACCGTACCTGGAATTGTGGGCATTATCCGCGGTCCAGCAGGTATTAAATTGGGTGCCCATTTTAGTTCTGGGGGAGGACAGTTCAGAAAGGGGAGAAAGCACCGGAACTTTTCTGCTGCTCTTTTTGTCACGTCCTGCCCCATGGAGCATCTCCATGACACTCTGTGAGGGGCGGGGTAATGTCAAGAATGGGCGTGGCAGCTCCTTTGCCCCCCCCCCCCGATATGTGGTCCTGTCCCCTCTGACTTTCCTCCTGGAGGAAGGTGGCAACCAAGGGAAGTTAAGCAATGGAGAGTGTCAGAAATTAAGGCAGGGGCTCAGACAAAATATAGAGCTGCTTTTAGACGTGAGCGGCGCACATGAGACATAAAACCACACTGCATGTAAACATCCCCTGTGGCCCTTGGGGTGGCAGCTGACCCCACAGCACCACCAGTTCACTCTGGCTAGGGCCCAGCATTGGCAATGAAGGCCTTCTCAAGACGCGACATTTCATGCATTAAAGCCAGTCGCTCGTTCGTTTAAAGCCGCGAATTAAATACCTCGACTTCAAGGTATTTAATTCGTGGTTTTCAAAGAATGCACGACTGACTTTAACACATGAAATGTCGTGTCTAAATCAACCCCACGCGTGGGATTTTTTACACGCAACGTGATTTTTATGCTGCGTGTGCACCGCACGTGTCTAAAAGCGGCCTAGGTACAGGATTGGATCTGGGTGAGTAATTTCAGGATCAGGTCCTGAAAGCAGAGCAGAATTAGGGCCCAAGAACATGGTGCAGGGTCAGGGATTAAGAGCCAGTTCAGGATCAGGTTCAATAAGAGCAGTGTAGGGTTAGGAATGGGCACATGGACCAAGGAGCAGGATGAACAGAGCAGGGAGATAGAGACGTTCACAGGGTGGGCTCACAGTCACCACGTAGCAGGCTTACTGTCGCCCCATCGTGGACGTGGAGCAGATATCCGAGAAGGTGCAGAGCGGGCTCCCAAGAAAACTCCACCCAGGAACATGGCTGGCAGGCAGACAGACAGATAGACTGGAGCAGAAGGACTGGTTTCCAAGCAGTGGGAAGTCAGAATTTCATGCTGGTCTGAAGACACACATGGTTCATGGTGAAGCAGAGGTGGTCCAAAGCACTTGGAAACATAAGGAGGAGAAGAGGAAGAAGCAGGAAGATGACTGATAATATACCCAGCTACCACCTGACTTGTATAATGCAGGCAGCCGAGGGCAAGAAAAATGTGGTTAACACCGCTGCTAACTCTGCTACCAATTTAAAAAGGTGGAGTGCTGGTTTGGTAGGAGGGTGGAGAATATAGCTGAGTCAGTGGGGAAGTTGTTAGCTTGGGGAGACAGGAAGCTGGGTGTATGGAGCAAAGCTCAGGAGTGGAATAGCCTGACTAGAGTTGGGAAGGCCTTCATTGCCAATGCTGGGCCCTAGCCAGAGTGAACTGGTGGTGCTGTGGGGTCAGCTGCCACCCCAAGGGCACTGGTTCAAGGTCATGTTCTCACAGGGAACGAGGAATGGAGGAGGGAAGAGGTTGTCCAGGAAGAGAAGGAATGCGTCCATATTAGGGCTATGCACAGGGTCAAGTATTTGTATCTGTCTGTGTTTTTAGTATTTGCATTTGTTCAATGCATTTTCCTTATTGTGCCAATGTGGAAAACAATGAACATGGATCCCTGCATATATGGATTATTTTGGCAGAGATGTGCAGTAAGGCTCTTCCCGTTTGACAGGCCTATCAGGAAAGAAAGATGTGGTTACAGCTGCTGCTAACTCTGCTACCAATTTTAAAAGGGCAGTACTGGTTTGGGGGAGGGTGGCGAATATGGCTAGGTCAGTGGGGGCATTGTTAGCTTGAGGAGATAGGGATGGGGCATGGATGTGGCTTAGAGGGGGTTGCTGGCTTGGGAAGGGGTCACTGGCTTGGGGAAAAGAGAATGAGGCATGCGAATGAATTCAGGGATGTCACTCGCTTGGGAGTTACCATTTATCCCTGGCTAAGCTGGTCTCCACTGATCTGGGGCTGGGTGCAGTGCTGCAGGCTGCAGTTCTGAGACAGTGGCAGGTGGGGAGGGCTCACGACAGGCTCCCCAAGCAGGTGGCTAAGGTGAGAGTCAAAAAGCAGCCCGTGGATCTGTGCCATGGATCTGTCCCCTCTCCTTGTGTGCAAAGATTATGCTACATCGATCCAAATAACACATTAAAAAAAACCCCACACAAACAAAACCACACACACGTGTTCTTCCAAACGGGAATTGCAGACACGGGTCAAATGCAGGAAAAAATGGCTTCCCTCTGTGTAGAAACCGTTGGAATGCAGGAATGGATTAAGGTGGGAGAGATTTGCTACCACCACCAGCTGAAAACCAGAGCATGCCTCTTCCACTGTGTCCAATCCTTTTCCCCGAGATGTCCAGTGGAAGATTTGAGCATAGCTTCAGTCCGCTCTTCAGCAACTCCTACAGTGGTGGAACCCACCCCTGTGCTGAAGGGAGATGCACAGCAGCATAGCAGAGCGAGGATATGGGAACATCTGGAAATTCGACACCGTCTTAGAAAGACAGCAAATAATTATTATCCCTTTCTGCTCAAACTCTTGCCTGCTCATAGCCTAAGTAAGCTAAGATAAGAGCTGTTAGTGTTTATTATTATTATTTAGGAAGCACCAGCAGTGTGTGCAGCACTGAAGAATCTTGAATTAGAAACCGGTTCCTGCCCTAAGGGGCTTACAATCTAGGATGGACAAAGGAGAGGAGAACATAGGGAGACATTCATGAAGTTGAGAAGTTGCAAGTGCATGTGCTTAGAAGAGAGATGAAACAAGTACCTGCAAAAATGGGTAACCTTGTAGAATTTTTGGTCCTCAACTCAACTCGCCACCTTTGTGAACTAACCGGTTCCCGATTAGTGCCCAACATATTACCTGATGTCCTGATTTTCTGGCATCTGGTCCTAGTGACTTCCAGTCTTGATTTTTTTGAGCAACCTTCCCATTTTTTGAGCTACCATCTTTTGTTGTTGTTGTTGCTATTTTCCTGTACTGATTTACCAATCGGTGATGCTAATTACTAATTTTTCAGGCAATCGGGCAACCGATCAACACTTGGGTAGTCTGTCGGCTACCCAACACGGTACCTGAAATTTTGAATATTACCGGCAGGTAATAAATCAGATATTGGTTTCAGCTCTAGGGAAAACTGGAAAGTAACACAGTAGGAGCATCAGTGAGCAGTAGGGGTGGGAATTTGGGTTTTGGTTAGAACCAAAATGGCCCGAAAATGGCTGTTTTGGTTTTAAAACCATAAACTGAAATTGCAGTTCTTTTTCAGTTTTGACATTTCAGTTTTTTTACATTAATCCCCCCCACCCCCAAACCCGGTTTGTTCTCATTAACTTTAATGGGAGAAAATCCATTGAAGTCAATGAGAAAAAAAAGGAGAAAAAAAATCAATGTAAAAAATACGAAAAAATCTAAATTAGATCTGCAAATGAAGGAGAACCAAAACTGAAATTTCTCCCAGAGTCCCATCCTTAGTGAGCAGTCTGCTGGGGTAAGAAGCTTAGGGAAAACCTGATGGAAGAGAGAGCTTTTGGGGAGGGAGGGAGCAGAGCATACGTGTTGTTGGATGGCATTCCAGGCATTGGGAGCAGCATGGGAAAATGGGCGAAGACCATTTAGGAAGTAGGAGACTTTTTGAGATGGGTAAGGATGGAGACAGAGGAGACTCAAAGTTCTCTGGTGGGAACACAGCGAGGGCAGAAAGATAAGGAGGAGGAAGGCCGTGAAGACAGTGGAAGCTGAAGACAAGGACAATGAAACTGAGGCAGCGCCGTTATTTTTATGCTTTTTCTTAATGACTGTTGAACGATTCTCAGGAGACGCTTCAGAAAAAGGAGCATTAGAAAATGCTCTGGGAACATAAAGTTCCTACTGCTTTATTTGAAATATCTTGTCCCATAGAACCAGTTATGGGGCTTTAAATAACTGGCAGTCTCCCCCGGTCTGGGCGAGGGCTATAGTGATACCTATCTTTAAAAAGGGGGACCGGGGTAACCCTTCAAATTATAGACCAATTAGTCTATTATGTACAATCGCCAAGGTTTACGCCAAATGGTTGCTTGGGAGGTTAAATTTCTGGATGGAGGAGGGAAAGGTTCTCTGGCCTGAGCAGGCGGGGTTCCAGAGAGGACGTTCTACTCTGGAGCACTGCCTGGTTCTGCATCACCTTATTGAGAAATATCTGCACATAAACGGGAAGCTTTATGCTGCCTTCCTCGATCTTCGCATGGCTTTTGATCTAGTTAATAGAGATCTTCTCTGGGAGAAGCTAGAGGCACTTGGGATTGAGTCAAGACTACTCTTTTTGTTACGCCGCCTACATGGGAACAGCTCTTTGGCGGTCAAAGTAAATTTAGAGGGCCATTTGATGGAGGACATCCCGGTGTCTGCGGGAGTAAGACAGGGATGCGTCCTGGCCCCCGCCCTTTTCAATTTATTTATAAACGATGTGGTGCCTAGGTTGGCTACCCCTGCCCATTTTCCGCCAAAATTAGCGGAACGCTCTGTCAGCTGTCTGCTCTATGCAGACGACATCGTAATACTCTCCCAGACAAAAGTGGGACTGAGGAGGCAGCTTCAGTGTTTTGCCGATTTTTGTAGCCTTAACGAACTGACCATAAATCCGAACAAATCTCAAATAGTGGTTTTTTCAAGATCTAGCAAAATGGGGAAATGGCGTGTAGGTGACCACGACATAGTGCAGGTAAAATCTTATCGCTACCTGGGTCTTCTTTTTCAATCTACGGGACTTTGGCATAACCACATGGAAAGTGCTTTGTCATCAGCACGTGGGTCTATTTTTGCATTGTCAAAATTATTTGGGAGGACAGGGAGGAGAGCTGTGGCCCCAGCAATAAAGGTGGTGAATGCTAAGACCCGGGCGCAGGTGTTATATGGCGCAGAGGTATGGTTTCCACTACTTAACTCGAGAGCCTGCAGGTTGGATAGCCTTCAAGCTCGTTTTTTTCAATCGCTCTTGAAGGTCCCTCATGGCACCCCATTTGCAGCCATTAGGTTAGAGGTGGGTCAGGACAGGTGGTCCACGGTAGCATGGGCCGCGGTGCTAAAATTTTGGGCCAAATTATCTAAATCCCATGATTACGGGCTGATTCAATTTTGGAAAGTGGACCCGTATAAGAGCTTGTGGCAGAACAATGTTGAACTGTTTTTGGCAAAACTAGGGTTCCACCCGGATTTCTGGGTAGGTAGGAACCTGGCTTATACAAGGGAAGAAATCTTGTTAAGATTAAGGGACAGGGACTACCAGGAGGAATGTGCAGCCATTAGGAGCTCGGCGCACATGCGTGATTTCCTCCTATTCCCCCCTCCCCGGCGATCTATGGCTCCCTACCTAGCTGCAGATATCCCATTGAGGGGTAAATTCCTCTTTATGTGCGCCAGGTTCAACGCTCTCCCCACGGCCCTTTGGGAGGGGCGCATTGGGGCATTAGAGTTTTCTGAAAGGCTTTGCCCCTTTGACGCCCTGTCAGTGGAAACATCTCAACATCTCCTTTGGAGTTGTCATTTGTATGACAAGTGCCGTATGACCCATCTGGCTCCTTTCCTCCAGAAATATCCAGGTAGGACTGAGCACCATTTGTTATGTCTGGCTCTGGCTGATGTAGAACCCAATTTAACTAAGGCTGTCGCTTCTTTTTTGGTGGATGCAATCAGGCAACGTGAATGTTTTTTGCAATTTCGAGTTCTTCCCTTTTGAGGGTATTTGTGTTTTATATATTTGTATCATGTGGTATCGTTTTAACTAATTACCCTTTTTTTTTGTTGCTGTAAAATTTGGGTGAAGGACACATTAGTATGGATTGGTGTAGTGGTATGGTGGATTGCACGAGTTATTTGTTGACTCGTTGTTTTTTTGTGTGTGTGTTATGCATTTTGGCTACGGCTGCAAATAAATAAATAATTAAATAACTGGCAGTCTGGTCCATTCAGTCTGTCTTCAAGAACCCATGAGATACCCCTCCAACTCTTAGCCTCAACACAAGCAGTTCTGAGCTGTCCTCTTTCTTATACACAGAACAATTCACCTCATCGCCGCAACAAGGGAACCTTGTGGAATCGTTGAGCTTTTAAAAATAAAAAGCAAGTAGAAACCTGCATTTAAAAACTCAGTAGAAGCCCAAGTCTCAGGTCAAACCGGCCTTGTTCATTCTCTTGCGATAGGGGGCGAGGGGAGCGGGGTACATATGGGGCACTGGCTCTGAGCCGCTGGGGACCTTGTCTGGAAAGAGCTAAAAACACCTCCAACATATGCTGCCATCCCAAGCTCGCCTTGAGAGTGTCCAATCACCAATGAGGCCTTCCCAGCCTGGGAGATTAGCAGTCTTGTTGGGTTCATTTTTTAAAAAAATTTAATTTTACTAGGGTGGTGTCAGGCCCCAGCTTTGAACTTCTGCCCTCTGTGGTTCTGGAGTGGTGGCCGGCCTATCGGCCCACCTCAGCCTTCCTCCAACCTAGCCACTCCCCTCCCCATAGCTCCTTCCTGCCTTGACCTAACCCTGCCCCATCTCCTGTCTGTCTTGTCTATGCCCCACCTCCAAGCTTCCGGGTTGGCTGCCAGCAGGTGCGAAAGGCACGCTGGTAGTCACAGGAAGCTGGGTGGAACAACACACTCACACTTCTTGTCTTTCCTGTGTGAACCCCATCTTATTCCGTATCCCGCTCTTGTTCCTTGTATTACTGGTGCCTTGTCTCCATTCTTGCTGAAGTCTTGTCATGTTCCCAGTCTCCTCCTTGTCTCCATTGTGTCACTCCCCTGTTCTCCTCCTGGTCTGGTTCCTTAGTCTTTGCCCTTCCCTCAGACTTGCCAACTGTTGTGCCTCCCAGCTCTGACCCTGAACCCCATCACCTTAAATTCCCATGTCCGTCCACATCCAAGACAGCTGCCCGTTGCCCCATGACCCTTACAGGTGAGTGCATTTGTATCACTTGCTCACAGTAACAGCTCAGGCACTCATTCCTTTGGGTGATAGACAAGACCCTTCCCTTCCAGCCCTATCTGTGCAAACATTACTGGGTGGCATGGAGACTTGGTCCAGCGCGGATGATTCCTTGCGAGTTCCTCTTTTCCCACCCTTTTCCATTCTTCTTCTGGGAGAATGTGGCCTTTCAGAATGTCAATCCTTTGGGCAAGGGTCAACTTGTAAGGGTACAGAAAGTAGTTGTACAGCAGGGAAGCCAAGGTGGCTCCAACAATGGGTCCAAACCAGAAGACCTGAGGAACCAAGGGAGAGAAGAACTTTTATAAGACCCATGAGAACAGAAACATGCAACCCTAAAAATTGCCACACTGGGTCAGACCAATGGTTATCTATTGGTGAATTATAGGAAAATGCCATACTGGGTCAGACCAATGGTCCATCCAGCCTAGCATCCTGTCTCCAACAGTGGCCAATGGTCATTCTTGGTCACTGTGGAGAAGTACCAAACAGGTCATATAATGGCGTGATCCATTCCCTGCTGTTCACTCTCAGCTCCTGACAGTAATAGATTATGTCCTCCAAATCTACTTGTCTAAGAGCCATTCATGGACCTATCCTCCAAGAACTTATCCAATCCTTTTAAAAAAACTCAGATCGGCTACTGGCCTTGACAACGTCATCTGGCAACAAGTTCCACAAGTTAATTGTGCATTGAGTGATGTAGGCACCTCTATCCTATGCCACACGTTTGTCTCTTTTCTAAGCTGGCCCCATTAAAGCTTTGTTGCTCTGTTGGTATGAGGCCAGGATCAAACCTTTAGAGTGTTGAACAGCACTTAACTCTCCTACCTCCACAGCAACACCCCATGGACCATCGATTTAGGATGCAATCCTCCACTCACTGAAGCCAATGGCAAAACTTTCATTGACTTTAATGGTGAAGGATTATCCATTCAGGGTCCCCTATATTGTGGCTTTGAACAGTCTAAGGCCACTTTTACATGAGGTGCAAAGTGAGGCTTTCAGAACTCGCCTCTTCAAAGCTTTGCGTCTCCAGCTGCTGCCGAGAACGGGCATCACATCATTTCCGGTTGCGCGGGGGGCATGTAAAACACCCCCGCGTGACTTTCTCCCTGAAGGCGCAGCTTCAGAAGAGGCGCTTCTTTTGCGTCTTGTGTAAAAGTGGCCTAACTCATTGGCCAAATCGGTGAATATATATTGAGGTAGTCCATTTCTGATGGGATTCTGTTTTTGATGGATCCAGTTGGTTGAATGGGTCTGAATGAAAATCGTAACAAATGGCGCTGTGATTTTCATTCATTGAATTTCTTTGGCTTTTTTTGTGAGTGCGCAAAATGGTGCCCGGCCATTTCTGCGCATGTGCAAAGTGGCGGTGGTCATATGCAAAATGGATTCACCATTATGACTACTCCCAATTGTGCATGTGCAGTACGGCCACCACTGTTTTGTGCATGAGAAAAATGTCTGATGATCAGAATTCCAAATTGGCATTTCAGTAGCCATTCCCTTTCTGTGGAATTATTTTGCAAAAACAGAAGGGCTGTTTTGAAACACCCGTAGTTAGAACTGTTACCGTAAGGGCTAGAAAGGTGTTCTTTTTTCCCTTTCAAATAATGTGATTTCCCTGATGCCTAGGACAGTGGCCCTCAAACTTGTTGCCTCTGCAAACTCGAGACAGAACAAGAGGAAATGGGTTTAAAACTGCTTCACGGTACATCTTGCTTTAACATTAAGAAAAAACCTTCCTAACTGTAAGAAGTGTGGAGTAGTGCTGAAACTTGGTATTCAAATACCAAGGATCTTGGCATTCGACTCGGTAATACCGAGTAACCGAAGAATTGGCCTGGTACTTGCCCCGGTACTTGTGTAAATTGCTCTCTGCTGCCGTAAGCCATTGTGGAAGGTGGGGTAAAAATTTAATAAATAAAATAAATAAATCATCCGATAGGCAACATATGGGGCTTTTCCTGCAACATATGGGGTTTTTCCCTGGTCCTATATAAGGAAACTCGGTACTCAGTTTTATTTTGTGGAGTATTTTACCGAGTTACAGAGGACCTGTCAAACTCTCAGAGCCGATACTCGGAAACTCGGAAATACTTAGTTTTTTTTAAAAAAAACCCAACTATTCGGTGCAGCCCTAGTGTGGAGCAACAGACTAGAATATCTAGGGTGGTGATGGAATCTCCTTCCTTCAATGTTTCCAAAGACCATATCTGGAGGACAAGCATCTGTCTGCAATGCTGTGGGCATGGGGTTCTACACTGGACTCTCGAGACCCCTTCCAACCTTAAAATTCTACCATTCTATAAAATCCAAATATTTTTCCAAAACGGAACGCTGAGTCAACACCCCTGTTTCAGTTTTCAAGTGGCCTTTTTTTGATTCCTCATCAGTTTAAGCTTCAATCAAGTCTATGCTACCTTCTGAGAAAACTGCTTAAAAAATCATTCTGTGAAATTTAAGAATGGTGGGTTCTTACCCAGTGATCTCCTGTGAAGTCTCTTAGTATGACGGCAGGCCCGAAGGATCGTGCTGGATTTAAGGAACAGCCGGTGTAATAGATCTGTCAAGGACAGAGGGGGACATGGGTTCAAATCCTCTGGTAATGAGGATCACTCCATTATGGGGTCTGAGACTGGGGCGATCTGGCTTGTAGCCATCTCTATGATGCCACCTGGAAACCCCTCCACATCTGGCATTTCTTCTCAGGCCATTTGTGGGTCCTAGGGTGGAAGTAAAATGTGTGGCCTCTGCAGATCCCATTCCCTCCCTTCCCCTCAGGGCACTCTAGAGCTGGTTGTGTTTGAGGCCTTCCTGGGAGAGAGTGAGGGCCCAGTACCCTGCCTTGGTGAAATTGGGGGTCAGTGTGAGGTCCTCAGAAGTAAAGACTGGGGCCCATGGAGGTTGGCCTGTGGTAAGGCTGGCCTGGTTTCTACTCCATTCCTTGGTGGGGTGCTAGTTAGGTGGCAATGGGCCCTGGTGTAGAAGATGGAATGGGCTTCCTGCTGGGGCACTCCACTCCAGTGTACATAGTCTACATGTGTTTGTGTGTGTGTGGGGACCCCCCAGGCTCATGGTCCCGGCAGCAGCTGCACCTATTAGAGATGTGCCCCTGGTTCCTTGTAGGGCCCCTTGTTGGGAGAGATGGGCACTAGATTGACAGGGAGCTTCTCTGCAGCAAGTACACCCACCCCACTTCTTGGAATTGGAGGAGTCAGGAGCTCTCTGTGGACTCAGGGCTGCTACCCTGCCCCCTGCTGAGAGAGGGTGGAACTGAAGTGGGCAAAGCCTGAGTTCATCAGGTACTGGGTCTTGAACCGGCAGCTCTGAGGGAGTAGCAGGGTGCCTGGAAGTCGGACAATTGGGGAAAAATAACGGTAAAATGATGTCTGACACCCACCCCAACCAGGTGAGCTAGGACAATAGAGAGCCCGATGGACAGGGCCGAGGAGCCCATGGTGTCTCTCCGGCGCTTGTCTGTGGAGGAGAAGATGCACATGACCACGGTGAAGGTTAGAAAGATCTCCACCACGAGTGCCTCGCCGGGTGATGTGTTGTTCTGGAGCTGCCAAGGACAATAAGAAGGATGGTAAAAAACCACTGTTATGTTGAGTCAAGCAAAGTAGATGAGAACATAGTGAGTGGTGTACTGGGTCAGACCAATGGTCCATGGAGCCCAGCATCCTGTCTCCGACAGCGGCCAATCTCAGTCATTTCGAAGTCCCCACAGGTCATAATGGGGCGATCCATTCCCTCTGTTCACTCCCAGCTCCTGACAGTAAGAGGTTACATCCCCCAGCCTACTTGGGTAACAGACATTCATGGACCTACCCTCCAAGAACATATCCAATCCTTTTTTAAACCCAGCAGCGCAACTGCCTACAAAATGGTACCAGGTCCTCCTTGTATGCGAGCTCCTGTGGAGCAGAGACCGTTTTTTACAGGGGTGGCGGGAACCTCTGGCCTGGGGAGTCAAATCCATTCTGCTGGTTTTTGTTTTTGTTTTAAATTTGGCCCCTTTCCAGTTCCTGGATCTGGTTGGTGGATCCAATCGATCCCTTGCAGCACTTCAAGAGTGAGCTCTGGGGTGGGGAGCAGAAATGCGTTCAAAGAGACAGGGATGGATCCGCTATTATCCACTAGTATTTCTATAGCACAAGCAATGTACTGCTCACTGAACATTCATTACTTAGAGACAGGTCTCTGTCCTGAGGGGCTTACAATCTAGGGGAGATGAAGGGGAGGAGATTAGAGAGAGAGAGAGGGATACATGAGAAGTCACGGGGGGGCATGTGTGTAACTTGGGCCCTTTTCACACGAGATGCCCCCCCCCATGTGGGTGACTGGGTGAGCATGTGGGGTGGGCATCCATGTGACCTCTGGTGCGGGTGGGTGG
This sequence comes from Sphenodon punctatus, assembly GCA_003113815.1. Classification (NCBI taxonomy): domain Eukaryota; kingdom Metazoa; phylum Chordata; class Lepidosauria; order Sphenodontia; family Sphenodontidae; genus Sphenodon; species Sphenodon punctatus. The sequence continues at coordinate 4,582,340 of QEPC01013826.1, forward strand.
GGGTACGTGCGCGCTTCTGTGCTCCACCCATCTCCACCGATGCACAGAAACATCGGACAAAATGGAGATGCCTCCGTGCGTGTAGTTCAATGGAGGTGGGTGGAGCATGGGAGCGCGCATGCTCCCCCACCCACCCGTCCGTGTAACCAGCCACCCATGCGGCTCCCATGGACTGCGGCGCGCACACATCCCGCCTTTCCCCCACCCCCCGGTTCCTCCCGGCCCATGTGAAAAGGGCCTTAGTTACAGTTCGTCTAGGAGAGACAAGGGGGAGGAGAACACAGGGAGAGATAGGGAGACATCCATGAAGTTGATGAATTGTAGGTGCCTGTGGTTAACTTAGTGAGTGGGGAGAAGGGGGCCCTGAGTGATAGGACAGTAGAGGGGAGCGTCAGTGAACAGGATGAGAGGCTAGGAGAAGCCTGAGTGAAGAGGTGGGTTTTCAGGAGGGATTTGAAGACTGGGAGGGAGGAAGCAGAATGATTGTGTTCAGGGAGGGAGTTCCCTGTGTATTGGGCAGCGTGGAAGAAGAAGCCAAAACAATTGAGAGAGCAGAAGACTCGAGGGCTGGACCATGGCACAGGTTCCAAATCTGGACTCTTCCCTTTCTCCCCGCTCTACTCTGTGCACGCCCCTTTCTCACCCGCACCCCTCCTATCCAGCCTGAAAAACAAGCACTTATTTCCAAAGTACAGGTCGGGAAAAGGCTCCTGATCCCTGGATTATTCACTCCATATTTGTGCACCAGCTCTTACAACAAGGCCCTGGTCCGCGTCTGGGATTCCTAGCCCGTAGGAATGCGCAGCAGGCACATCATCCAGTGTTGTTCGCTTTCTCATGTAGGTTTTTTAAAAACTTGTTTGTTTCCGGGTGGGGGGGGTCATAGCCCCCTCTGTATTGTTTCTGTGCATTTTTTGTTTAATTTTATTAAAACTAAGAAAACAATATTATAAAAGCATCCCTGCGCATGTGCAAAATGTCCACTGGGTCACTGGGGCCATTCTGCGCATGCATGGCCCTTTTCTGAAATGGTACCGGCAGCACTGGCACAATTTTGAAAAATGGCATCCCATCCGTGCATGTGCCAAATGGCGCCGCCGCCACGCATATGAAGAACGGCCCATGGGGCCGTTTTGCACATGCAGAGTTTTTGGGGGGGTTTTAAAAAAAGAAAATTAAACATTTTTAAAAAAAATAAAATGAAAATTTAGAAACGACAATGAATGAAAGTCAACAATCATTGTTTGCTTAGTCATTCGTCGTCGTTACCTGAGCTCCAAAAACTATTGGTGCTTCATTCGTTTTCGGAGCAAAGCAAACGGTACATAATGATACAGGCCTTGAGG
>QEPC01013826.1:4583785-4594837 GCA_003113815.1 Sphenodon punctatus
CTGGTGCAAAATGCGGCAGCCTATCTCTTAATGGGGACGGGCTGACGCGAGCATATAACACCGGTGCTTCGCTCTCTGCACTGGCTGCCAGTAGGTTTCTGGGCCCAATTCAAGGTGTTGGTGCTGACCTTTAAAACCCTAAATGGCTTTGACCTCACCTAGCTGCTTGACTGCCTCACCCGCTGGCTCCTGGAGCAGCCCCTGTGGTCGGCTGGAGGTGCCTTCCTTGGAGTTCCCTGGGTTTCCCAGATGTCTACTATGAGGAGGGCGTTCTCCGTGGCTGCGCCGCAGCTGTGGAACTCCCTCCCGTTGGAGATCTGCTTGACTGCCGACCTCCCCGCTTTCTGCAGACAATGTAAGACCTGGCTGTTCTGCTGGGCCTTTCTCGAGGGAGACGGGGTGGGTGGGTTGGGTTAGTGTGTGCGTGTGGGGGTTATATTGTTTTAATTGAAATTATTTTAATGATTTAATGTTTTGAAATGTTTTAATATATTGTGAGGCACCCCGAGATGTGAGGCAGGAGTGGGTGGCATATAAATTGTAAAAATAGATAGATAAATAAATAAATTGCACGCCCCTCCTAGCCAGTCTTGTAATTAATCAATAATGCATCAAAATCATTTTGAGCAGAAGTAGGCAAACTGGCTTTGGGGCCCAGTGTGGTCAATGGATGCCACTCTTGGGATTAGGACACTTTGCCTATCTCTGGTTTAGAGCAAGATGGGATTTTAGTCTGGGATTTCCTTCTGCTCCATTATGTGGAAGGAGAGAAGACTGAGATTTCCAGGGGGAAAGATACCACCTGAAAATTTTTCTAGATATGCTCTTCCATCTGTTTGTTAGGGATGAGCGAACAGAACGCAGTTCAGATGTTCAGATGTTAGGTCGTTCGGTTTGAAACCCGAGTTTGGGTTCGGTTGTTCGGTTCAGCAGAGTTCAGTTCGGCCGAATTTGGCCGAACACTCGAAAATAGCGCTATCGATACCTATACCAATACCGAATTCGAAGATTTTTTCTGTATCGGTATCATTTGATCCTGAAACCACCCCTGGTCGCCACCCCTGGTGCCAGGAAGTCTGCTCCTAAGCTGCCTCGCCCTTCCAGTCACAGTTTCCCTGCCCGAAGTCACGTTTTTCCCACCCCAAAACTCAACCGAACTTTTCCGAACTGTTTTTGGAAGTTCGGACGTTTGGTTCGGACGTCCGAACAGACCAAGTTCGGGCCGAACTCCGAACATCCAAACAGCGTTCGTCCATCCTTACTGTTTGTCTGTTTATATCCCCTTTGCTAAGCTCTTACCACCTTAATTATTTGGGACAAATTGGGACAGGAGCAAAGATCCTCTGATACTGGGGCTGGAGTGGAGATGGGCTGGAGTGAACTGGGCATGTGGAGTTCAGCCTCATTCGGGTAACAAATCCCAGCAATTAGGAACTTTGCTGGCAAAATGTCTGGGAAATGAAGGGACGCAAGCCACAAAATTAACTGAGTCTAGGAGCTGAAGCAGACACAACAAAAGTAGGGTGAAGCTTCCTAAGCTGTGGGTCAGGAACACCCCAAATGGGGTCACACCATCAGCCAGACCAACCTTAGAATTTATGGGATGCAGGGTGAAAATAAAATGTGGGGCCCCTGTCCCTTCCATGGGACTGTAGAGGTGGTTGTGTTTGAGGCCCTTCTGAGGAAGGAGTGCCCTGCAGAGGTGAAAGTGGGGGCCACTAAGGGATTTGGGGGAGTATAGAAAAAACAGGGTTTGGGGCTGTCCCCCCAGATTTCCCGGTGGTAAGGTTACTCCTGCCATCAGCAGATGGGGTCCCAATGAGATTTACTTTACTAAGCATGTCTTTGTTTTCTGGGGTCATGGAATTTTATTTAAGACTGAAAACAGGGTTGTACAAGCAATATTTTGGGAACTACTCTAGTAGAGACTAAAGTAAGATTCCTCCAACCTCTTCCATACAGAGTGGCCCTTCTCCTCTGTACTGGGCACCTCAAAGACTCCGTAACATTGTTAAAGAGCATCCTGTAATGCAGGTCTAAGAGGTCTTCCAACTTTTCTCCTCATTTTGGAATGTGCTTCCAGAACTACTAGCAGATCAAACTGGTCTCCTGTCATCCAAAATTAATATAATTCATCATGACTAGAGCTGAAATGAGTTCCCGCAAATATATCGGGTATACCCAACCATTTTGGTTATCCAATGTCCCAGAATATCGACTTCCTCTCCTTGCATAGTGACCTCTGGTTCTGATTTTTCAAGTTTCCATCTTGATTTTTCAGTTTTCTATCCCGATTTTCCGTTCAGTAACCAGAAACGTGTTAAATTAGAACCAGAAATGGCTGTTTTGGGGGTATTCGCCAGGCTCTCGACCCGGTACCCGGAAATTATGGATATTATCTGTGGGTACAAAATTAGGTACCTGTTTCAACTCTAATCATGACTTAAATGGTTTTGACTCTTCCAGATGAAGCCCAAGTCTACTCAGAACCATTTCTTGGATGCTGTTCTCAGCTTCCCTTGAGGAGGAGGAGATGGAGTAGAAAACTGGCTTGGTTTTGGGAGTGACTCACTCCCCTCCTTAAGATAAGGCGCTCCCTTAGAAGACAAACCACCTTACAAATGACTCTGCCCAGTTAGTCTGGCATGTCAGAAGACAGCCGGATGTGTTAGTGCAACACTCTGTATAATCCCATCTGAATTCACGGTGTAATGCATGGGCTGCATCTTCTGCAGCACAGGGATCAGGAGGCACACTCAATGTGAGTTTGCCTCATTCTTTCTTGGGGGGTGCCTATCCCTCAGTAAATGAGGACATTTACTCTCCCAGACAGAGACTAAAAACTCTTTGCACAACATGCCAAATGACAATCAGGATTAACAATCTTCCCAGGTATGAAATGATGTACCTCATTGAGCGCCAGGGTGTCGCGGATTTCAAGGGGTGTCACTGCATAAATGATGCCCGCTCCGACAACGGCTCCCAGCAGCTGGACCGCTATGTAGAACACCAGACGGAGAATGGAAATCTGGTTCCCAACAAAGTAAGCAATCGTCACTGCAGGGTTGACGTGGGTGCCGCTGACATGACCAAACGACTCTATTAGGGTGGTGGCAGACAATCCGAAAGCCAACGCGATCTGGAGGACGCTGGGCATGTTGGCTGGCCACCTGAAGGCTGATGCCAGCCCGCAGAAGATGAAGATCATGGTGGCCAGGAACTCTGATAAGATGGCCTTGCTGAAAGTGAGTTTACAAATTTCTTCCCTGGAGTACAAATTGCAACAAGGCATGGCTGGAGAAGACGGTGTGAAGGTTTCTCCTGCTTCTTGTGCACCGGCAGACTACGACGAGGGTGCCAGGTCTATACATTTATATAAAAGGAGCAGCCAGGAGGATCTATATTACCAAGGTATGGGTGGAACCAAGGATCCAGTAAGTCTCCCCAGTTACTCCCATGGAGGTAGTAAAGGTTCCAAGTTAAGATAACGGCCGTTCCTTCCCCTCTCAGAGACAATACACCTCTGATATTGTGATATCCTCCCTTAATCCTCCAGGTCCCGTGACAAACCATGCCTCTGTAGTAGGAAATCAAAGTTGCTGGGTTGGTGGTTGTTAGGTAATAAGGATGATGGATAATTGCATAGAGTTTACTCTGTCTGTACTTTGCATGCTGTGGGCATGTCACATGAGCTATTTTGTACGCCATGAATATAGATTAACCTCCTCTGGTTGAAGGTAGCGGTACCCCTGTTTCTGGTGAACCCCAAAGCCTTTCTCTGAACCACAAAGCACTCAAAGATAAAAACAAAAACAAAACCTAAGTCAAAACACAATCCACTCCTACAGATCCCTGTTATTAGGGTTAATTCCCTTCCTCCGACTCATGAAACTTGAAAGATACTCAAACTGCTAGAACAAGATTTATAATAATCAGATTAGAAGTGGAAATTGAGAGGCACAAAAGTCACTGACAGAAAGCTGCAAAATTGCAGGGCATTTTTTTTGTGTTTTGAAAACCGAAGTCGAAACGGGATTTTTTGGGGTATTTATTTCTGTTTTAATCAAGCCCAAATGTACAGCCCCAATACCAACTAGAAGTCTGAAATCTGCCTAAGAATCCTGGCAATTTTTGTCCTCTCATCCCGGCACAACTGTCCTAGTTTGGAACTTCTGGATGTTCAACGGTCTTGACAACGTGGTTCTTGTTTAAGGTGACTAAGGGTAATTTCAGACGAGCTGGGTCTCCAGGCCGAACACGCTGAAACCTGGACCGGGATCCGTTCTGGATCCCGGTCCGTGATCAGGCCAGCTGTCCTTTAGACATGCCAGCCTGATCGCAGTGCGGAATCGGAGAGGGGGCGGGACTGTGCAGCCGCTCAGCCCCGCCCCCCGCGCTTCCATGGCCGCCCGCCCTCGGGAGATGGGCGAGTGCAGCAGTCAATCAGGCTGCTTCGCCCGATCCCATCCCATGGTTGGGACCTGATTCCAGGACGGGGCTGGATAACAGTAGTTACCCGCGGCCATTCCAAGCCCCATCCCGGATTGTGGCCAAACTAACCACAGTTCTGGAGGTGGTCAATTTGATCCCGGCCAGGTGTTCACTGTGGTGACCATCTGGCCGGGAGCAAATAGACGTGCATGAGATCCCTGCCATCACACTGAATCCGCTGTGGTTCAGTGTGGTTAGCAGCGTTCCTGTCACGTCTGAAAATACCCTAAATGAGAAGCAGAGTCAAGTGGGAAAATCTGGCCTAGGTTGCAAGTGCTGAAAACTTGGAAGCTTGGCTTGTAGCTCATTTGGGAGTGACTATCCTTGAAGCAAAGAGAATCTGTCTCAGTTCTGACTCCATCCTGGGACCACAAGGGAGATCGTTGTACCACAATACCACACAAATTGATCATACATGTAGTGAAATCTGGTTTGTTTCAGACCAAAGAGACATCGCTTTTTGAGGATCAACCAACACGGGTGTTTTCTGTGACAGGATGTGTGCGCATGTGTTCAATATTAATGATGTAAATGTATGGCTACCGTAGGGTGTGGAAACGCCCTTGGTGTAGGTAGGTCACTCGCCCACCTGAGACATCAAGTGTCCCTGCGCAGGAACAGCGCTTCCTGGCCTGGCCCGCCAGGCGACGTGAATCCTTGGGCTTTGACACCTCCTGATTATTTAAAGCTTTATGACTTTGGTGTTGCAAGAGCCAAGAACAATTTTAATCTGGCCAGATTAAAACTTGTCTGGTGATGACACACTGCTTGCTTAAAGCTAGGACCGTGCATTTGACTTTGGAAGAAACACAAATAAACACGAAAAAAGCAGGTTTTTTGGCTTCTTTATTCGAGACACGGAAAACGCTCTGCAATTTTCGGGTGTGTGTGTTTTGGGTTAGTGGGCTTTGTGCCTCTCCATTTCCACTTCGAATTGGATGTTCTTAATTCTTGTTCTAGCTGTCTGGACATCTTTTAAGTTTCATGGTGTGTTGTGCTGGTTATGGGGGAGCTGAGTCTGAACAACTGTAGGAGTGGATTGGGTTTTGATTGAGGTTTACTTTTGATCTTTGAGTGCTTTGTGGTTCGGGGACTTGGCCTACTTCCAAAGGCAGCTGGGGGCAGAGTTGCGCCCAGAACATCAGATAGGATGGGGCAAGGGTGTGAGATTTCCATTCCTGGAACTCTTGAGCTAGCTGACTGTTTATTGTAGGGTCACCACCATAGGGGTGCAGCCCTCCATGCATGTGTGTACAATGTACACACGCACATGGAGGGCTGGACCCCCCCCCCCACTGTACACTGTACACACCCCCTGCTTGCTTACCAACCAACTGTAGCAGGTCCCAACATTTTGAGACACCAACACACAGAAAAACCCCACCAAAAATTGGCACTGAAACCAGAACAGAATTCAAGAATACAAAATTTGCCCCCCCCTTGCACATCCCTAAACTCCCCATTTGGCTTTCATTGGAGCCAACCAAACCCCCCCCACACACACACCAATGTGGCTTACCTGCAGGCAGCATGTGTGCCTAGGGCTTAGTCTCCATTGCAGAACTGTGAACAGGGTGCGTGCAATATGTGTATGCACACATTGTATGTGCCACGTTTGCGCTGTGCGGGACTTGAGATCAGCCGCATTAGGACTGAAAGGAGATTTTGCCAAAACAGGAAATCTCATTGAAATCCCGGTCCCTGATACTGTCTTGGTCAAATTGAGAACCTCTCGGTACTCAATAATGTCTTGACTGACACTTTGTTTCTCGATTTACCGACTTTCTGGTTACCAGGGTTGTGTTTATCACTTTGACATTAATTTCAAATCCAATGCAATACCGCATTTCTTGCACTCCATTTTGCCTTGAACGTCCTTGTCACTCATTGGCTGGTACGCAGATTTCTTTACTAATCTGCAATCCAAGTGCAGATTGGTCAAAGCAAAGGGAACAAAATAGAACAACAATTCTGATTGGAGGCATTAGAGTGGAGGTTAAGGGGCACTGAGGGGAGGTTAAGGGATGGGATAGTCACACAGTTATTGGATCAGAAATGAGGAAACAATGAACCCAGAATTAAAATGGAACCCTTGGTAATACGGTAAACAGTAAATTTTTATTATTATTAACAAACATTTATATAGCACCAGCAGTGTACCTGGCACTTTACAAAGTAATAAAATAGACACGGTCCCTGCCCCTAGGGCTTACAATCTGAGAGACAGGAGCTGGGGGAGAGACTTAGGAAGGGGAACAGAGGGAGAGACAAGGGGTCTAACATTCATGAAGATGCGAGGTCTCAAGTGCACGTACTTGGCTTGGTTACGATGAGAATGACAGCAGGCAGGTCCATGTTGCAAGGATAAGGGTAAACCGATCGTAGGTATAGGAATAGTGGCTCAGCAGGATAAAGAGTCAGACAGAGCAGAGCGAAAGAGGTGAGTTTTAAGGAGAGATTTGAAGGTATGAAGGGAGGGGGCAAGGCGGATGTGGACAGGGAGGGAGTTCCAGGCATGGGGGGCAGCAAGTGAGAAGGGACGAAGGCGCTTAGGGGAGCAGGGAAGGCGTGGAAGGGTGAGAGAAGGGACAGAGGAGGAGCGAAGTGCACGGGCTGGAGTATGGAGGGCGATAAGTGCAGAGAGGTAGGGGGGAGCGAGGTTGTGAAGAGCTTTATAGGTGAAGACTAGGAGCTTGTGCAGGATTCGTTCAGGAAGGGGAAGCCAGTGAAGTGAAGAGAGGAGGGGCTGTAAATGATTGGTACATGGTAAACGGTAAGCAGAAAGTCACTAAATCGGGACAGCATCTTACTTATTGTGAGAATTGAGAAATTGCATCGTATTGGGAAACGGTCGGAAAATCAATCCCAGTTCCCGATATGGCAGAATTTCTCATGAGTAGCAATTTAGCTGTTCATTTCACCCCTGGTATTTATATAGCACAAGAAATGTACCCGGTGCTTTATAAACATCCATTTAGAGGCAGGGTCTCTGCCCCAGCAGGCTTACATTCTATGAGAGACAAGGGAGGAAAAAGTCCAAAACATGCTGATAGTTATAAGCCCCACATACCTGTATGAATCACTAATGTCAATATCCTATCAAAATCCATGTTGCATAATTAAATAGAATTTTATCTTATATAATCATCCCATAAAAGCTATGGTTTGGCAAAGAAGGACTGCGGTACCAGTCATATCAGATATTTATGTAAGTATTTAATAATTAATGTAGCTTGATAGAGTAGTATATCTTGAAAGTTCAGAGCAGGTAAAGCCATATTAAAAACCTACATCAAGTAAATGTTGCATAATAAATATTCTATGTAATTAAAGTGAAACATTTTACATATTAAATTAAAATATTTGCATATTTAAAATGAAACCTCATACATCCTTAAAATTAGCATTAATTAAACAAAACAAAACACACCCAAAAACCTACTCCACTAGACCCTATACTCCTGCTGAACACGTGGCCAAATAATAAAGTTCTGGTATTGCTTCCAGTGGTGTTTTTAAATGAGATGGCTCCGCAGATGGCCCTCCACGTGGGGAGGCGCGCTCCCATGATCCACGCGCTACGGAAAAATGCGGAGTGTCTTGTGCGGGGAATGGGTGGCTGGTGTGTGCCTGGGAAGCCATGCGGGGAGCCGCTCGTGTGAGGCCCTCCCCATGCACGTCTCTGTCTATGGATGCCCTGCACCAGCCCCATGCACGGACCACGGACCCCCCTCCCCACCGCACTCATGTAAAAACACCCAGAAAATGCTCAGGCAGTGGCAAACCTCCAGGGGAACCGAGTCCCAGAGCGGGAAAGCAGCCATCAAGAAGAACGCTTGTTAACCTGCCTTCGCGGTATGAACTTGGTTCGTGGCTGGAGCTAGCAAGAGCTTTTGCTTGGCCCACCTTTAGGATGGAGGTTAGGGGAGGAGGTAAGGCTGAAACTGTTTATTTTTAATAGGGTTAATATAGTATTTTGACCAGGAATCTAGTAATCTCCTTGCCAGGGATGCCTTAGATTCAGAGAAAGCCGTTGACAGAATCAGTTTGCAATATCTTGTTGACACTCTCCAGAGATGCGGACTTGGAAATTGCCCATTCCTTTATTACAAATGTTTTACAAATACCCCCCTGAGCTGAGTTTGGATCATTGCTTTGTTTTCTTCCTCTTTCATCCAGAACGGGAGATTGCAGCAAAGCTTCCCACCCCCATTCACCTTTGTTTTTTCATACTGTGCATGAACTCTAGCTTAACAAATCAGAAGACTAGAACCATGGGACTGGATTCATGCCTCAGGAGGCTTACCTAGTCCAGTCTCCTGAACCGAGGCAGAATTTGTCATACTGAGAAGACACCTCAAGAGGTGGATTCGCCAACAGAAGAATGGAACCTATAATAATAACAATAAAATCGAGGTGCGAGTAATCAGAGTGCGCCAAAGCATGAAATTACAGGGAGCAGTTTAATAAAATATATCCAGGCGACTCAAACAAGCAAGCCGTGCCCCACACTCAGGGGGAAAGAGGAGAAGCCAACAGAGCCAGCAGCTGGCCTGGCCTGGGGGAAATTCCTTTCTTCCTGACCGCAAACCTGGCAATCGGTTAGACTCTGAGCATGTGCGCAGGATCCACTACCCCAAAACACCTTAAGATAAAATCCTGGCATCAGAACACCCTATCAGTGTCCTCTCTCCAAATGTAGCCATTCTAGATACTGTAGAAAGAAAGAAAATTCAAATATGTCCAAGAGTGCAAAAAATAATTAAATCATTCCTTGTTGCATTCGTCGGGAGACTTGCCAAGACATAAATTTCTGACGATAAAAAGTTGAACTCAGTAATCTAAAGTTCCTTTGGGGGGCCAAATTTGCTTCATTGGTTCATTTGTTTGCCTATAAATTTACACTTTTCCCTCATTTCTGATCCAATAACTGTGTGAATAATATCCCATCCCTTAACCTCCCCTCAACCTCCCCTCTAATGCCACCAATCAGAATTGTTGTCCTATGTTGTTCCCTTTGCTTTGACCAATCTGCACTTAGTTTGCAGATTTTCTTTAAAAAAAAACTTGGCTGGAGTTTGCTGCTGCAGCTGGGATAAATTGAAATTCAACTGCGTGTAAAAATTAAGATGCACCCCACCCCCTCATTACATTCAGAGTCTCCCCTATGGGGTAATTTTAAGTGGTGCATTGCTCGTCAACAGATGCGAGGGGAAGGCGCTATAAATGAAAATCTTCCAGCTGTAAATCAGTTGTTGGAAATGATCCGTTCACTCCTTTTACCTCAGTTATGGGCACAAGTCTTGTTCCATCAAAGTCAGGAACCTGCATTCGCTGCGTTCTTCCATTATCGCCAGTGGGGAAAGTGCAGAGAACATGGGTCCTTGATTAAAGTCAATAATTTAGGGTAAATCTTCAGTGGTGGAAGAGTGAGCCCTATGCAATCAATACGATTTAGCACGCGGCGGGGGAGCCCCTGGTCCATAACTGTTTCTTACTTGTCCGCTTTCACATTCTGGGAACTGGACCATGGATCCAGCCCCTGCTCTCAAGCAGTGAAAGAATGTGTGCAGTGGAAATGAGGGCAGGCACTCACGGTTAATGGGTTCACCGCCTAGATCTAGTATCTTGACCCTCCCCTCCCCTTAACACACCTTTATCCAACTTCACCCCCGACTCCGCTCTGGTCCACGGTTTGTACTAATTTTCAAAGCAGCCCACAGGAAAGAAGAGGTTGCCCGCATCTGGTTTAGGGGTTTCTATGGCCCTTTTTACACAGACGGAGGTGCGTGGGGGGATGGGTGTGCGTGGGGGGATGGGTGTGCTGCCGCGGTGGGTGGAGGTGTGTGTGTGTGTCCTTTTACACACAGAGAGTGTGTTTGCCGTGTAAGTTGGTCCAATAAAAGATATCTCTACACTACTTTGTCTCTACGACCTTTTACACAGACACACCCCCATCTCCACCCATGGCGCCTCCTCCGTTTTTCCGGATGGCTCCATAGGTGGTGATGGGTGTGCGTTGGGAGCACACACGCATGCACACCCACTGCCCATGATGTTCACATGGGCAGACACCCAGCGCATCCCCATCCCCCCACCCACTGCTGCCCCGTTTACACACATTGCCCCTCCCCACCGCACACCTGCCCGAACACCCAGCAGTGCGTGGGGGCGTTGGTGTAAAAAAGGACCTATAGTGTGGGTTGGTAGCCCAAGTGGAGGGCCACCCCATTTTCAGACAGAGTCACAATCCTGATTGTTGTTTCATTGCCTTTGCGTGTCTTTGTACCTGCAATTACTTTGCAGTTATGGAACTCCCGTCCTTCTGAGACTCATTTTACACGGGCAGCATCCAGAAACCTGGGGGCTCATGCATGGGTGAGTCTCATGGAAAAGCTGCAGCGGGGGAGTGCATGTGTGGTCCCGCGAATATGCATGCACACCGACCGCCATCCATCGCATATGTATGGAGCAACTGACGAAAACAATGATAGCTCCATGCATGTATGGTGGGTGGAGGTGGGTGTGCGCCCATCTACATCCTCCCCCCCCCCCCCCCCC
>QEPC01013826.1:4619633-4634541 GCA_003113815.1 Sphenodon punctatus
CACAGGTAGGGACCGCAGCTGATTATATGTTCTGTACAGCGCCAGGTTGTTACTGGCGCTTTATAAATGTTTAATAATAATAATAATAATAAAACACCCCTGTCCATGTAAAAATGACCGTAGCGGCACAAACATAGACTCTGAGTTGCGTGAAGTCCTTACCGCTTATATTCTGTGATGGTCGCGTTCTTTGCCTCCTGATGCAGGAGTGGGCCATTAAAAAGCAGGGGAGTCGGCTGCGGCATGAGCACCTTCCTATGGGGGAAGTCGCACACAGATTAAGAAACGGGGCAAGTTTGCAAATGGGAAGAGCGTTGGTGTGAATGAGACTGGAGAATTAATTATTATTATTATTATTATTATTATTAATAAAATATTTAGTATCCCGCCCCCTCCTGCCAAGGCAGCTCGATGCGGCGTACAATATAAAAACACAAAGTAAAATATAACATAAAGATCTAAAAATTCATTAAGAACAACAATCCTCCCCCAACCCACCACCCCCTCCCCATCTCTCTCACCAGACGCCTGGCGGAACAACCAGGTTTTACACTGACACCTGAAGGAGGGAAGGTCCTGGGCCAAACAAGCCTCCACCGGGAGGGCGTTCCACATCTGAGGCGCAGCAACCAAAATCACCCTCTTCAATGTGGCTCCCTACCAAACACGGGGAGGACCTCCAAAAGGGCGTCCCTGGCCAACCGCGGCGGCCGTTCCAGAATCCAGTTAGTGAGGCAGTCCTGCAGGTAGGTGGGGCCCAGACCATGCAGGGCTTCATAGGTAAGCACCAACACCTTGAATCGGGCCTGGTAGGCAACAGGCACCCAGTACAGAGAACGGAGCACCGGTGTTGTGTGCTCTCACCGGCCCATTCCCATGAGGAGATGGGAAGCCACATTCTGCACCAGTTGCAGCCTCCGGACCGTCACTTTGGGTAGCCTCACAGAGTGCATCACTGTAATCAAGCCTCAAGGTGATGAAGGCATGGATGATGTTGGCAAGGTTGTCGTCTGAGATATATGTCCGCAACCGTCGTACCAGATGTAGTTTAGTATGCAATCTGCGCCACAACTGCCACCTGAACATCCATGTGGAGCTGTGAATTGAGCAGTACGCCCAGACTGCGAACCTGAGAAACCAAGACAGGGCACACCCCATCAACGATGGGGGCTTCCACTCCCTCGACTCCCCACCAGCATCACCTCCATCTTGTCAGGATTCAACTTCAGGCGACTTGCCCTCATGCAGTCCCCCACAGCTGCCAGACATCGAGTAAGCAACGAGAATGTGGTTCCTGAGTCTGCTGAAAACGAGAGGTAGAGCTGGGTGTCATCAGCATATCGATGACAACACACTCCAAGTCCCCTCACGACCTCGCCCAAGGGATGTATATACACGTTGAACAGGAATGGGGACAGAATGGAGCCTTGCGGGACCCCACACGTGAGATCCTGGGGAGATGATGTACAGTCACCCAGAACCACACGGTGAGTTCTTCTGACCAGGAATGAGTGGAACCATTCAAGAACAATCCTGCCCACCCCTGCACGATCCTGCAGGCAAGTCACCAGCATCTGGTGGTCAATGGTATCGAAAGCAGCTGATGAGTCTTAACAGGACCAAAAGGGTCAACTGTCCCAGATCTAAAGCATGGTGCAGGTCATCATCAACCAAGGCCATAAGTGCAGTCTTGGTGCTACATCCCAGACAAAAGCCAGACTGCGAGGGATCCAAAAAACTGACCCAGTCAAGATGGTCCTGGAGTTGCTGGGCTACCACCCGCTCAATAACCTTCCCTAAAAACGGGAAGGTTAGAGACAGGTTGGTAGATGGCACGGGCGTCAGCATCAAGTGATGTTGTTTTTTTTAGCAAGGATTGTACCACAGTTAAGAGACCCTGGGACCCTGCCCATCTCAAGGGAGGTGTTGACCAACTGTGCCACCGACCCCAATGTCTCCCTGGCGGCCTTAATCAACCAGGAAGAGCAAGGGTCTAATTCACACGTTGCGGTCCTACCAGCCCCCAGGACGTCCCCCACATCAGCAGCCCAATGTGAGAAGACTGGAGCTCAGGAAGGAGGGCTGCCAGGGAATGGCAAGGCTCAATGGGGAGTTTCCTTTGGGGAAAGAGGCAGGAAGCTGGCCGGTGGGAGGAATAAGGAAAGGAGAAAACCTGGCAGGAGTGTGGAAAGGAGGTTGCGAGGGAGCTCATCACAGGGCTTACCCTGGAGCTGCCTGGCTAGTCAATAGGGCTGAAAGCCTGGGAGCTGGGCACCAGGGTGGATGTTTACAATGCACTGAGGTAATCTAATGAACTGTCTTAGACCCCCAAAATATCCTGTGGTTGCCATATCGCCTGACGGGGTGTCCCCCTCCATCCATCCAAGTCAATGGGAGCCATGTCCAGTGGGAGCTGTCCCCACTCTTTCCTGAAGGTTTGTTCATACAACACACTCCCCATTTGTTCCTTAACCCATGTTTGCCTTGCCCTGTAGCAACCCCTTTGCACAGCTGCTGGTTTCCTGGCATTTCAACAACCCGGCCTTTGCAAGGGGATGAAGGGATCCTCAAGGAGCACAGGAGGTAAGGATTTCACACGGAAATGTGGGATTGTTTGCACTCCCACGTGTTGGAAAGTTCCCAACCCACTCCCCTGTCTCTCATTTGGGAAAGTTCTCACCCTGCCCAGACCATGCCTCCTTCTTCACACTGGGGGTGGGGTGGGGGGAAGGTGTCTTCCATCTTAGTAATTGCTGAAAGGTGCCCTTTAGCTGTGCCCCAGAATGGCAGCCATCCAGGCAGGGAAGCACATCTTTAAACAGGCCGGAGGTCTATGTGTCTACTCCACCCCCCACCCCCCCAATTATAAAGCTTGTGGTGCTGCCCTGGCTCCCAGTGATGTCCCCCAAAAGTGGCAGTAACCCCACCAGAAAGGGAGTTGTAAGAATCAGCGGGGATAATTAATGCTCCACCCTCACCCACTCTAAAAACTTTCTTCTTGGCAGGGCCCTTTGCAAGCGGCTGGATCGCTGCTAGAAAATTTTCAGAGTGGGTGGGGGCTGAGCGCTGGCTCCACTTCCTCCCCTGCCCACTCTGAATATTCCCTGCCAGTACCCAGTCTGCTTGCGAGGGGTCCTTAGAATCCAGGGCCTGGATTTGACTGAACCCCCGTGCTTCATGGGAGCAGCTATGCCCCTGATTACAACCAACATCGATGGCTTGGGGTGTTAACAAACAGGACAGTGGCCTGCTTTGACCTGTTTGAAACCGCTTTGGCCTGCAGGCCACTGTCCTGTTTGTTAAGGGCCATCCAAATATTTGGCCCAGAATTTCCCTGGGTGGGTTGATGGCTAGCCTGGTGTGCGACTCCATAGACCCATGCTAGCCGCCAACACTCCCGGGAATAGGCCCGCCCGACTGGGCCGAAGCGGGCTATCACGTCTGGTAGCCTGCTCTTCCCATCCCGGTCCGGAATGGTCACCATGATGCGTGACCACGGTGGCCGTAATTGGCCCATCATGGGGGCGGGGGGAGGCAGGCCACAGGGCGTCCCCAAGGGGCGACTGTGTGTTTGTGCGGCTCGCGTGTGAACGTTTGTTCCACAGTCGGACCCGATCCTGACTGGGAAGGAAACAGCTCCTTGGTCCGGATCCGTTGGCGATGGCGGTGCTCCGCCATCACGTGCCCATAGTAATCCTTTTAGCCAAAGTGGCACGGGCCCTGTCCTCCCCGTCTACTTTATAAAAGCAGGAGGCTTTTTGTGGCTTCTGCTCCCCTGAAGCTGCTACCGTGCAGGAAACTGACAGTTCTGAAGGACCTGGGTGATGATTATGGCGTTACTGCCGCTAATGGTGTTTTGATTGCAATGTAAACACTTGATCTGTTAAGCCTGGAAACACCTGACATGCCTCACCCCCGTTGGCATGGTTTAGTCAAAGTTCTACAAGCTGGTTCTTCAAGATGCCCTGGCGGCAGGCCAGCATAATTAATAACATTTCCACCTCCCTTAAAACCCCTGCCTTGGTTTCAGCTAGTTACCGTGGACCTTGTTCCCCTGCTTCTACGGTCTTTGGCAACAGCGCTGGCTTGCTTCCAAAAGCTTCTTTTGCACCCATGTCGCTCTTGTGCTCCACCCCAGAGATGGCTGCATTGCTCCGCCTATAGTTCCGACTCCTTATATGCCTGAGGAAGGGCCCTGTGTAGGGTTGCTGCTAGGGATGTGTAAGGAGGGGAAATTTGGGTTTTCTGATTTCTCTTCTGGTTTCAGTGCCAATTTTTGTGGGGGGTGGGGTTGTGTTTTGTGTCTCAGAATTTCGGGACCTGCTGTATATAATTGGTTAGGAAGCAAGCCAGCCAGGGGGTGCAGCCTCTGTGGGTAGCCTGTGTGTGTGTGTGTGTGTGTGTGTGCGCACGCACATGTGTGCAGGTGGTGACTATAATAAACAGCAAAGGACTCTGGTATCCGCGAGCTCCAGAGCCCCAGGTAGGGGAATCTTGTGTCCTTGCCTCACGTCAATCAAATTCCCTGGGTGCAGTTTCACCTTCAGCTGCCTGTGGAAGCAGGCCAAGTCCCCGATCCACAAAGCACTCAAAGATCAAACGTAAACCTAAATCAAAACCCAACCCACTCCTATAGATCCCCGTTCTTGGGGCGACACTCCCCCCTGACCAGCACAACACACCATGAAACATGAAAGACGCTCAAACTGTTAGACCAACTATTAAAAACATCCGATTAGAAGTGGGCGCGGCCGCTTTTAGACGATCGCGGCCACGCTTGCTTTTCAAAACTACCGGGAGGCGGTTTTACACGTGACACCGCCGCAGATTCCGCGTATGCGTGGGCGGTGCGTGTCCATTTCCGTCCGCATGTGTCCACCCTCGATCGGCGACCCAGTCAGCTCGTGGCTGGAAATGGATGCGCGGCGCCCACATGTGCGCATAATCGATGGCAGTGTCACGTGTAAACCCGCCTCCCGGTAGCTGTGAAAACCAAGCGCGGATGCTGCCGCGATGGTCTAAAAGCGGTCCGAGAGACACAAAGCTCACGAACATATACCCCCAAATTGCAGGGCAGTATCTGGGTTTCGAATACGGAAGCTGGAAAAGGTTTTCCTGTGTTTCTGTGTGTGTTATCCAAACCCGAATGCATGACTCGAAGTACTATGTCTCTCTGGGCTCTCACCCAGAGGGGGGACAGCATGCCCTTTCTGACATAACGCCGACCCTTATGGAGTATCATGACACTATGTAGGGGCAGGATCATGTTGGAAAGGAAGCCGAAACTCAATTTGGCCCACCCACTTGTCTCTAGGGGTGTGCCGAAGGCACCCTGTTTGTTTTTGTTTACAAAAGAAACCCCTAGGTGCCATTTTGGAAAAGGGCATGCATGCACGGAATGGTGCAGTGGCCCATTTGCACATGCACAGAATTTATTTTATTTTTTTATAAATTATTTTTAATTTAAAATTTATTTCCCCCCCCAGTGCATCTGCATAACGGCCTCTGGAGCCCATTCTGCGCATGCACACCCTATCCCAAAATGGCACCGGCAACGTTGGAACCATTTTGGAAAAGGGTAGCCTGTCTTCACACGCATAGAATGGTACCCTTTCCAAAATGGTACCGACATTACGGGCTCACAGAATGGCTCTGTCGGCCATTTTGCACATGCACATTTTAAAAATTATTTTATTTTCAATCTTTTACGTTATTAACAAAAACGAAGGAAACCAAATGACTGTTGTTTGCTTATTTATCTGTTTTCATATCCTCCTTTATGAAAATGAGCGGGGAGGTCTTTTTGTTTTTGTAAATAAAAGAAAACAAGATGAATGCATCCCCCTGCTTTTCTGACATGACCTCTCTCCCAAGCCCCAATTTTTGCCAAGATTTGTTATGTTATCAGGGGTGCCCCAAGCCGACCCAGAGAAATCCGGGCTTCCCCTGGAACGGGGAAACTTTGTGCCAGAACTAGAATTTGGGGGTGAACCCAAGAGAGGTAGCAAACAACCCTAACTCTGTGTGGCCTGAAACCTTGCTCATTCTCATCCAAAGAAGTTGGTTCAGTAAAAGAGATCACCTGAACCACTTCGCTTGACAGCGGGCACATGTGAAAAGAATCTAGGGATCATGGCTGATCACGAGCTAAACATGAGTCAGCAGTGGGATGTGTCTGCAAAAAAGGCTAATGCAATTTTAGGCTGCATTAACAGAAGCGTCCTCTCCAAGTCGGCAGAAGTCATAATTCCGCTCCATCAGTGGTCAGACCTCACCTGGAGAATTTGTGCCCAGTTTTGGGCACCTCATTTTAAGAAGGACATTGACAAAGAGGAGTGGGTTCAGAGGAGGGCAACAAAGAGGATAAAGGGTTTAGAAGGCAAGTTTTATCAAGAAAAGTTGGAGAAACTGGGTATGTTGAGCCGAGCGAAGGGAAGACGGAGGGGAGACACGGTAGCAGTCTTCAAATATCTACAGGGCTCCACCAAGGAGACGGCAATGAGCTGTTCTGCATTGCTAACGGGGCAGGATGAGAGACAATGGGATCAAGTGATAGGAAGGGAGATTTTGGTCAGATATCAGGAAAAACTTCTTATCAGAGTCGTGCGGCGATGGAACAAGCTGCCTAGGGAGGCCGTAGGCTCTCTGTCGCTGGCGGGTTTCAAACAGAGACTAGGCAGCCACCTGTCTGGGAGGTTGTAGCTGTCGTCATCCCGCCTCCAAGCAGGGGGCTGGACTAGATGACCTTTGAGGTGCCTTCCAACTTTAAGATTCTGTGATGCTATACTTTGTCTCTGGCAAGCTGTGGGAGCCTATGCCCCTTCAAAAGTGGTGTCAGGCCTGTTGCAGTATAAATACACAAGCATCAGAGTGCCCTGGTCTCTCCTACTCTCTGCTTCTGCCATGTTCTAATATGCTTGTTGTTGCTTTTTTACAATAAATGACATTCTTCTAGATGGTAGGCGGACACGTCTTTTTGAATGGTCTATGTGCAGTGATTCCTGCCTTGGGTTTGGCAGATGGACTAGATGGCCCCTTAAGGTGCCTTTTATGAGGAAAAGTTGAACAAACTGTGTATGTTCAGCCGACTGAAAAGAAGACTTAAGGGGAGACATAGTAGTAGTAGCGATAGAGGTGCTGAGTTTATAATTTCCCAGGGGGGAGACAGTTTATGACCTGGCTGAGACCCTATGGAAACCCTTCCCCCCCCAAACCACATCTCCTGCCCCCTCCTGAAACCAATTACCTCCCCAGAAACCCTACCCCTAAACCTCCCCTCCAAAAACTTCCCTATCCCCTCAACCCACAACCACATATAATCTTCCAACCAACTTCAACCCCTATCCCCACTTGCCAAATGCCTTACCAAACAGGAATGTTTTACACCGCCTCTGGAAGATGCTTAGACTCGTGTTCAAGTGAGCCTCTCGGGGAAGGAAATTCCATAAAACTGGGGCAGTGAGTGACTGAGAATGCCTCCCTGTGCATCCTCATCCTATGGGCAAACGTACCAGAGGGAACCTGCAGTGGGGCACTCCCAGCCGATTGCAGGGGCTGCAGCAAGGCATAGGAAGACAGGTGGTCTGTCCCCCTACCATTGTGCGCTGCCCATTGCTAACATGACAGTAGGACTGGATCGAAACTGCCCTTCCCATTTCCTGGAAGAGTTCCACAAATTTGCAATGGCTGTCCGAATTCCAACGGGCGATTTGCGCCTGCGCAGAATGGCGTGCGGTCACTTGCACACGCGCAAATCACTGAAATCAGTCCCGATAATTCCGATCAGAATTCCATTCGGTCCATTTTCCCCCTGCTCCCCTTGAATGCAGGATGCCCTCATCTCCACTCTCTCACCCATGGTGGCCTTCTTTCATCACTTGAAGCTAGGGTCTGGATCTGGGAACTAGGAAATGGTCAAATAAAATCCATCCTTTGACCAGTCCTGATCCTGTGTGACTGGCTGGCTGCACGTGTCCACCTCCCTACCCCCTTCCATGATGCAATTCCCTTGAGGCGTGATGCAGGTAGCTGAGAGACCAGGCCTGGAGGGCTTTCAGGTTCCAAAACGAGGAGGTATCTCCCTCCTCATCTAGCATGACCTTCTGCAGATTGTTGACCAGAGAATTCCACCCACTCCACTGAGTGCTGCAATTTAGGTCAATCTACCAGACAGTCTCTGGAAAGAAACACCCCGGCTTTTTCCCAAGACTTCAAGGGATAGAAATCTCTACCCAATGCCAATAGCGGAGGAGGACACAAGGAGGAAATTGCCCCCGGTTTCTCATATGCAGGAACTCCTCTGTGGGGACCGAATTCCACAGTCGCCTCTTTCGGAACTGGAAGGTAGGGATGGGACTCTGGGCAAAATTTCGGTTTCGGTTCTCATGTATTTCAGTTCTTTTTCGGTTTTGGTACTATTGGATCTTTTGCATTGATTTTTTACCGGATTTTTAACATTGCGTTTTTTCAGTGGGAGAGAAACCGTAATGTTAAAAAACTGGTACCAAAAAATCTATGCGAAAGATCCGATAGTACCGAAACCGAAAAAGGACTGAAATTTTGGATTAATCCGAAATGGCCATTTTCGGGTACTTTCTGTTTGATCCGAAACCGAAATTCCCATCCCTACTGGAAGGGGGTAACTGAAGCCAATCCCCTGGACTCCTTGCCGCTACTATCTCCACAGGGTGAGAGGCAACAAGGAGACTCGGCCCCTCTGTCCCAGTCTTGAAGGGAGGCAACTGAGGTAAATGATCATTGGGCGAAAACAGACGTGCAGCCACCACAGTGCTCCCCCTCCCTGGGGGTATGGAAGATGATGGCCGCCACCCTTGAGCTGGAGCACAAAATAAACGTATGCCTGACCGGACTGGTCAGCAAGCCCTCTTCCACCTCACCCCCCCGGCGGAGGAACAACTCCATCCACGGTGTGTCCCCAACGCCCGCCCCCTCCCTTTGCCATGACGGGCAGCCATGGTGGTCAATCGTGGGAAGCCAGGGGGCCAGTCATGGCGGCCCCGAATCCCCAGAGGGGAGGTGGCCGAAAACAGATGCGGCCCTTGTCCTGGGCTGTGTGCCTGGGATCTTTCAGGGGACCAGTTCTGAGCCAGCTGGCAACCCGGGAAGGACAGCTGCAGGCCTACATTTGGCAGCTCAAAATAGACGTCCCAGTGAGTCCCCAGCCTAGGTGGGCTTAGCAGGCCATTGTCGTGTCTCTTATCACCCATAGTGACACTCCCCTTTCCAGTCCCCTCTTTAGGGGGTGACACACTCTGTGCTAGATCTGGAGAAGTTAGGGCCCTGGTCAAAATGGTGCCCTCCCCACTCCTAATCTAGGAATGTTTGACACAGACTGGCTTGCCCATGAGGGAAATTCATTTTTGTTCAACTAAACATAGCATCCTCTCCAGGGGCCAGGACTCCTGTCAAGACAGTCCCGTCTGGGACACCTATGTTGTCATTTCTAGTTTCCTTGCGAGGCCCAGGTTTTGGAGGGTGAGGGGGTGCTCCTGAATTGTCATGGTCCCACTGTAGGTCGAGGTTTCCCGTGTTTGAGGCTCTCTAGACCTGTATTTTAGGACGGTGCATCTCACTCCCATGTTTTCATTCCAAGTTTATTCACAAACCCCACGTCCTGCCCCCTCTCACCCCCACAAAAGCATGACACCATGAGCGCCCTCCTGGTCTGCATTTGCTTAGGTCCAGTCCTGGACAAGCTGAGGTCGGAGAGAGGAGCCCTCGGCAGGTGGGGGAACGTCCAGGAGAGTAGTGGTAGGATTGGTTCTTAAGTCCTTGGCCTTCGAAAACATCCTTGTCCAATGATAATTAACCTCTGAGCTGAATTTGTGCAGGGGGCTGGGAGAGGGGAGGCTTGCAAGGGCTCAGCTCCAGCAATTAAATTCAAGGAGTGGGGAGATGAGCCCCAGAATTATTCCCATGGAGTGTGCATCCCAAAATCAGAATGACCAGGAAAAGGCCAACATTGGCCATTTCAGGGCTGAAAACAATCCCCCCATCCCCCCGCCCCCCTCAAAGCCTGGATGGTTTATTTGGCTTTCATTAATGATTTTCCTCTTCACCTTCTGAACTGGTCATCCTATAGCTGAAATCACAAGAACCCCTGTTTTTATATTTGGCTGTAGAGAGGCAGGGTGTGGGGTGTGTGTGTGTCAAGAGGCTGGGTTGCTAGCTGGAGACTTGGGTTCATTTCCCTGCTTTGAAAAGCTCTGGGCTGAAAGGTGTGGCTTCTGGGCAGCGGGTGTGGTTTTTGGGACAGGGAGTGTACGTTCTGGGGGGCTGAGCGTGGCTTAGTTCTCCCTGATCTGGGCTGCAGCTGGTGTCATTGTGTCCGAAATATAAGCTGCTCCTTTGTTACACAAGACTATTCCACGCGGTTAGCATTCCCCCCTGCTCTGATTTCAGGCAGGGATTGTAAAGCCCGCAAGAGGGTGCTTTTTTTCCGTTCCTCCCCAGGTGTAAGGTCTCCTTTCCAAATGGCCACGGCCTCCCAAAAGTCCCTCTTGTTGGGTACCAGGATGAAGTTATAAGACAGCGATGCCAAGGTGGCTCCTGACAAGGGCCCAGCCCAAAAAATCTGCAAGGCCAACAGAGAAAGGCTCAACATGAGACTGCTGAGTTTGGCGATAAGTCATTGCAGGGTTATTCTCATTCTGTCGGCAGCCATTGGCCACTTAGACCAAGCATAGTAGCATGGTCCTGTCTGCTACTGAGCTCCCAATGCCAGTGAGTCTATATAAGTAAGCACAGCAGCCTAAGAAAGGGGGGGAGGGAGAGGGACTGTACTAAGGTGGAGCTGAGCACGCAGAAAGCTTCTTGTGAGAAGCTTAGTGGGGCAGGAATGACAAAGTGCATATGGCAACATGATTTACTTAGAGGTGGGGCGGACGCGCCTTGGCTGGGGCGTGTGTTGTATACAAAAGAGGAATTGAGTAGAGCTGCCACCTTGCCGGGAAGTGCTGACTCCCAAACAGGATGGGGCAAAGGGAAACTCCTCCCCCTTTTGAAGTGACCCCACCCCCTTTGGAATGTTCTAAGCCACAACTCTCTGAAGGGGGAGATGCTGTTGGGAAGGGGCACTCTCTGCCCCAACCTGATGTGGCCAGGCCACCTTCTGTGTCATGGCATGACAATGCTCTGTGGAGAGTGGGTCCAGGTTGGAAGGCAGGTGGCAGAGCCTCTTCACCCTGCCCCTGGCCTTCCAGAAGTAGTCTGCCGCCCTCTGAAAAAAATTCTACCACCAGCCTGAGATAGGAGCGTCACCAGAAGGTTGGGGAGACTCTTTCAAAACCCTCCGACTGGAGGAGTGATAGGTAATCCTAGGGCTGAGTCCAGAAAGCTTGGCCTAACTCTCTGAACACCCTGCTTAGTGTGTAACGGGGGCATTCCTATTTGTAGTGGATGGCCATGTAATGGTATGAAGCAGAGCTGAGCTGCATAAGGCGCTGGCCCTTTAAGAGCTACAGAGTGGGTGGAAGCCACGCCCACTCCTGGCTACATATAAATAGGAAACATGAAGCGGAACAGAGAAGGTTTCTGGATGTCAAGATGAACACTACTTTGCTCCAAGCTGAAGGAGACCACGGAGAACTAACTTGAGGAGTCTGGTTCTTGAATGGAGGTTTGATGCCAGAGGCTGGCCCTTGCTACACTGGGCTCATTGTATAAAGACTTGTGTGTACTAGGAATAAGGTGGCAAACTGTAATAAAGGGTATTGCCTTAATATACTGAGAATGTGTGGCTGGGCCTAATCCTGACAACACTTGGCCACAGCAAGGTGGGCACCTGCTTCACGGTGCTTTGCAGGGCAGTTACGTTTGTGGTGCCTGGCTGTCCCCTTGTGGGGGAAACAAGTAGGCGCCTGCCCAAAATGAGACTAACACCCATTGTAATGACCGTATCCAAATCACCCCAGTAATGTTGGGGACTAAAGGAGTGCAGCACGCGCATCCTTCATTTTTGTATTTGTTTTCATTTTAGTTTACAAAAACCCTTTGGGTTTTTTTTGTTTTGGGGGGGAGGGTTGTAAAGAAAACATTTGCGCCCCCCTCCCCCATTTTTGTTTTATTTATTAAAATAATCAGCATTTTTAAAAAACCCACTGCATATGCTCAAAATGGCCACCATGAGATCCGGAGTGCATAACCTTGGCTGGCGTTAACACAGACCCTACCAGAATCTGTAACTGCATCCCCTGAAGTCCATTGTTAGGTTTTTTTGTTTTGCACCAGGTTTTGCAAAATTTCTAAGGATGACTCCATCAAGATCTGACAAAACCCAGCTGCTGACTGCAACCCGCACGCCTCAGCCCTGTCCGTGCTATAAAAAAGGTGGTGGCATGGCCAAGGAAGTAGGCTAAATGCTCCCCTTCCTCTGCCTCCTCACCAGGCACAGCCACATGTGGACTATGGGATGGGCACAACATGGTGTTAGAAGTGGAACCACTTACTCTTAGCAAGTCCATCCTATGTTCCGCTCACTGGTGCAGTGACCGGCTTATTCATTTATTTACTTAGATTTTTTTTATTCCACCCTCTCCCTTAGGGTCACAGTGGCCTACAGTTCTTTACCTTAACTGTAAAATTAACAACTAACTAGTTAATTCAACTTGTACTCCTCCGAACAACCCTGTGATGTAGGTTAGGGGGGGAGATCTGGGACTGGCCCAAGGTTACCCAGTGCTTTCATGGCTTGGCTACGGTGAGACTTGGACTGGGGGCCTCCCCCCTGGTTCAAGTACTGCACTCTTAACCGCTACGTCACACTAGATCTTGTGGTTGTGTTATATGCGAGTGAGTAGATCCTCTGGGATTGGGAGGCATAGCAACTCTCCGTCCACCCCTTCATAGTATGGACAGGGCCCTGTGGTTCTCCTCCCGCCCCCCTCCCCTCCAACCCATCTACTTTGCTTTCATTGGCAGACGCTAATTAGCAGACACACCTTAAGAAGGGCCCTCTACCGCAAAATGGAAGCGGGGGGAGGTTGCCGCACCCCTTCTTCTTGAAATGGGCATGGAGAGTGGGGGAAGCGAGCCGCAGGGGTTGAGAGGGCCGCACGTTCGGCCTTGGGGCCCTTCCAATTGGTCGCCCAGGCATCACGCGCTCAGAGGCTGGCGCGTGATTGGTCGGCATGGGGGCAAACGCCCCCCTTGCTGGAGGGGAGGGGAGGAGTTGCCGCCCATGCAGTTTGTTTCCTGGCTGGGCACGGCAATTGCACCTAGCTAACCCTAGCAGTCAGCAACCACCCACCCATCCCTCTAATACCATGGGTTGTACTGGTTGCCGTTAGGGGACCAAGAAGGGATTTTGACAGGCACCTCAATCATTATCAGATGCTTTTGTTTTACCTTCGCAGTGATGGAATCGGTTAAATTAGTTTAATTACTAGCAATTGGGTCTTTATTTGGCTAAACTGGATACAATTTCGATCTGGCAGATGATTTTAAATACTTTAAACTTTAATCTGGTATAGGTGATTAGGGCATTGCTGCATAATTTGATCAGTTATCTGGTTTGCAAATAATTTGACTGTGATCTGGTTTTCTTACATTGATTATGTCGCACTCTTGCGGGGGTCCAGTATGGTTAATAGGTTGGTTAGGTAGTTTTAGGATAGAAAAGAGTCATCTTCATAAGAGGTGTGTGTGTGTGTGTGTGTGTGTGAGAGAGAGACCTGGTGATAAGCAGGGTTTGGCTAACAGGTTCATTCCCCTGGGAGGGGTGTCAAGTGGGGGGTAAGGGCAAGCATGGCCCTCAAACCTTAATGACACCATTTTCCTTACTCGTGCCCATCCAGCCGTTTCCCCCCTTCGGCCTTGGCCATGGAGCTGTTCGAAAGGGAAAGGATGTTAAGGTTGAGTTGGTGCTGGCATTGGAGGTCATATCCAGGCCAGATATCTTTAAAGAGTTAATTAAGTTCTTAATAAAATACTGGACCCGTGATTGCTTAGTAGCAATCTTACCCACGTCCTTGCTCTGTTTTGATTAAAGAATGCGGCCATTTAATTCCAAGTCATGTCTCCGTGTCTCGTTTTCTGGGGGGTACGCCGGCAACCCATCAGATGGCTTATGGTATTAAGCATGGGGTTTCCCCGGAGCGGAGGCAAACTCTGATCCCAGTGGGGTTTGGTTTCTTCTATTCTAAAAAAATTGGAATAAATAAAGTTGCCGTATGTAACCTGAATGCTGAGGTCCCAGCTCAAGGGAGAGTGGTCTAGTGGTGAGGGCTTGTGGGTTTTGCCTCTTCCACGGAAGGCCCCACTCTCCAGCCTGAGGACTCGTCGTCACCGATTTCCTGGGACTCTAACTTCAACGCTATACTACTCTGCCCCCAGTGCACAATCGCGGTCTCTCTCTCTCTGTGTCTCTCTCTGTGTCTCTCTCTCCCTCCCTCTTTCCCCTGCTGCCAGGTCTTCTCCTTCCCTGTGATCTAGGCAGGTATTTCTCTGGGGGGCTGTATATTAAGGATGGGAATTTTGGTTTCGGATAGGACTGAAAATAACCGTTTTGCTTCTATCTGAAATTTTGTTTCTCGTTTTGATTTGGGTTTTTTTTTTTGGGGGGGGGGGTTGCATTGAAATCCCACCCCCACTTTTTGTTTTCAATGCAAAGACCCCAAAAAACCTTCAATGCAAAAAACTCCAAACTGAAACCGAAATGAGAGTAAAAAATGTCAGAGAATCGTAACTAAAAAAACCCCAAAATTGGTTGCAGAGTCCAATCCCTACAGTATATAATTTGGGGAACAATCCTAAGGTTTGCCTTTTATTTTCCCTGTGAAACATTTAATCAGTTTCTCAAAAAGTTCAGTGGTAAAGCAGAAGAAAAGTGAAATGCGGGGTTGAGTTTTGACATTCCAAAATGACATCCTGATTAAGGGGGGGGGGGGGG
>QEPC01013826.1:4634574-4645213 GCA_003113815.1 Sphenodon punctatus
GGCGGGGGATTGTGCATCTTTTTCAGACTGGGGTGTGTGGGTGGGTGGGTAAGTCCGGTCCTTCTATCTCAAAAATGTATTAGGATCATAAAAACAATGAAGATTTCAGATGTTGCTCTACAGGAAAAAATTCATGTGATGTGTGTAATTTTGCACAGAACAATTTTGGATCTAGGTTTCAGGTAAATCTGAATATTTGTTGCTTTAAAAACCAGACAACAGAGAACATGTCCATTTTGAGCAGAGCAAACAAAACTATTGAATTCTGAGAGATTCTGTGAAGTATTTAGCGCCATGTCTCATAGAAAGAAGTCTTACATGACCACCGTGTGTGTGTGTGTGTGTCTACCCTTATAACAATTGATCCCATGGACCAATTTGAACTAAATTTGATAGAGGGGAAGAAGACCTAAAAATATGTAGGCATGCAAAATTTCAAAATGATGGCACTTCTGGAGGGGAGATATGGCCCCTTTGGTAGCTAAAAATTCCATGGAACTACTTGCTCCTTTGGGGTGTGTGTGTGTGTGTGTGTTTGTTTAACTGTGGCCTCAAGCCAGCTGCAGGAGCAGTTTTGTATTGTGATCTCTCTCTCCCCCCCACTTCTCTTGCTGAATTATTGATCCCATATTATGGATAGAAAAACTGAGGCACAGTGTCTCTGGCTGTTTTTTTTCAGAGCTAGGAACAAGCTTGATCTTTCTACCTCCTTTCTTGAGTGGACTCTCCCACATCCATTTAAATGCTCTTTCTTTGCTGTCTTTTCCAGGAACCTCCCAATACGCTCTCTCTCAGCCTTTTGTCCCATGAAAATTTTGCCCATCCAGCAGCTAAGTACTCACCCAGATACCTTTCATTCTCCATCAGCCAGTGGCTTTGTGATTCAGAAAGCAAAGGGTGAATTTTGATAGTGGTGGGGGCGGGACCTCTTGTTTTCTATTGAAATGCATGATGCTCCCAATTCCATCTGTCTCTTACCCAGTGAAATTTGAAATCTCCTGTTACAGGGGCAGGGACCAAGAATCTTGCAAGGTTCATGGAGCATGCAGCAAAGTAGATGTAAGAAAATGAAAGAATGTCAAGGCCTACTAACTTTCATTTGTGTTTTTTGACAGATGGTATTGACATGCTATTTGAAATTCTCTCTGTGTGCTGGCAGCTGACTCCAGATATTAGGATGCCCTGGGCTTGGGAGCAGCACGGCTGGGGAACTTTGTTTTGTTGTGTTGGACGAGACTGTTGGCAATTGAAAAAGAGCCAGTGGGGCCATTCCAAAAGATACGGGGAAGTGCTGACCTACATCCACTCAATTCCCATACTTCATATTCTTAATCTATAGAGTCCGAGTTATTTTGATGCCAAAATACTGTCTGACTGATTATTTAATTAATTATTATTATTATTATTATTATGTTATGTTCATTAATGTAGTACCTGCAATGTACCTGGTGCTGTACAATCAGTAGTTAGAGACAGGTCCCTGCCCTGAGGGCTTTACAATCTAGGAAAGACAAGGGAGGGGGGGAACACAAGGAGAGACAGGAAGACATTCATGAAGTTGAGAAGCTGAAGGGGCATGTGCTTAGTTACAGGGCCAGGGAGAAGGGATTGAGGGAGGGAACAGATTGAAAATCTTCAAGAAGGGAATTCCAGGCGGGGGTGGGTGGGGGCACATGGGAGGAGGGGCAAAGACACTTCTGGAAGTGGGGGGTGGGGGAAGAAGTGCAGTGGGCAACACCATAGATTTGTGGGTGACAGCCTAGAGCATTGGCCGATCTGCCTGCAACTCGATGGTGTGGGCGTGTGTGTGCTGTCAGGGCAAAGTGCAGGCCAGGGAAACCACTGGGTTTGTCTAAAATGGACCCAGATGGGGCTGCAAGCGGTTGGACATTGGGGCGCACCCCTGGAGCAGCTCTGGGGGCAAGCGGCTCCTGCATCCATCTGTTGACACCCAGTGAGATGCCCTTCTCCCATGCAGCCCCATATGCCTGGATCTCCATACTCTGTACTTCCCTCCGTGCTTTCTAAACTTCATGTCCCTTCCAAAAACCTGTCCCTTGCATCGGGCTTTCCTTAGCTCCACTCACCCACAGTTTGCTCACGGCCTCTCGTTATCCTTCCGTTTTAGACGCCTCGTTTCAAGAAGGACATTGACCAACTGGAGCAGGTTCAAAGGAGGGCGGCAAAGCTGATAAAGGGTCTGGAAATCAAATCTTAAGAGGAAAGGGTGGAGGAACTGGGGATGTTTAGCCTAGCGAAGAGAAGACAAAGGCGAGACATGCCTAGCAGTCTCCAAATATCTCAAGAGCTGGTACCAGGAAGTTAGAAGGGAACTGTTCTGCCTGGCTGCAAAGGGCAGGGCTAGAAACTATGGGCACTATGGGAAGGGAGATTTTGGTTAGATATCAGGAAAAACATCTTAACAGTAAGAGCGGTGCGGCGATGGAACATGTTGCCTAGGGAGGTCGTAGGGTCTCCGTTGCTGGAGGTTTAAAAGAGGCTGGACAGCCCATCTGTCGGGGATATATTGGAGCTATCATCCCACATTCGCATAGGGGGTTGGACTCCATGACCTTTCAAGTCATCACTTCCAACTCTAGGATTCAAAGACCAATCTTCACAGCCGCTCACCTGGGGTCATGGTGGACTCTCCATTGAGGAAAGTCTTTAAGGGACTAGTGGCTGTCTTTCGGAAGCTGTGCCGTAGCTTCCCCAGCCCGTTCTCCACTTGAGACACGTGAATGGATTCCTAGGGCTTGTGATGAGGTAGCACATTTGTTATCCGCATTGTCGGTCATCCCCAATGGACACCCAATGGGGGACCCGGCCTCCCATGCCCCCAAATGCCTTTTATTACTGGGGCTTCCCAGGACACCTCAGGCTCCACAGGCTAACTCACCTCACCGCCGGGCTCCTGTTCTTCTGGTCCTGGTTGCTGCTCCCTGCTCCTGCCTGGGCACCACACTGCTCAGCTGAGCTGGGGAACTTCGATCAAGGAGATCTTTTCCCACTTGCGTGCGTCCCTTAATGGAACCCCATTCCCAGAGGTGCACATAGATCCTGCACGCACCCCCATCTTGAGTCCCCTTGGCAACAGGGGACCCATTAAGAGGGTGCATGCAGGTGGGAAGAGTTCTCGCTCCCTCCCCCTGCTCAGAAAAAGCTANGTGTGTGTGTGTGTGTGTGTTTAACTGTGGCCTCAAGCCAGCTGCAGGAGCAGTTTTGTATTGTGATCTCTCTCTCCCCCCCACTTCTCTTGCTGAATTATTGATCCCATATTATGGATAGAAAAACTGAGGCACAGTGTCTCTGGCTGTTTTTTTTCAGAGCTAGGAACAAGCTTGATCTTTCTACCTCCTTTCTTGAGTGGACTCTCCCACATCCATTTAAATGCTCTTTCTTTGCTGTCTTTTCCAGGAACCTCCCAATACGCTCTCTCTCAGCCTTTTGTCCCATGAAAATTTTGCCCATCCAGCAGCTAAGTACTCACCCAGATACCTTTCATTCTCCATCAGCCAGTGGCTTTGTGATTCAGAAAGCAAAGGGTGAATTTTGATAGTGGTGGGGGCGGGACCTCTGGTTTTCTATTGAAATGCATGATGCTCCCAATTCCATCTGTCTCTTACCCAGTGAAATTTGAAATCTCCTGTTACAGGGGCAGGGCCCAAGAATCTTGCAAGGTTCATGGAGCATGCAGCAAAGTAGATGTAAGAAAATGAAAGAATGTCAAGGCCTACTAACTTTCATTTGTGTTTTTTGACAGATGGTATTGACATGCTATTTGAAATTCTCTCTGTGTGCTGGCAGCTGACTCCAGATATTAGGATGCCCTGGGCTTGGGAGCAGCACGGCTGGGGAACTTTGTTTTGTTGTGTTGGACGAGACTGTTGGCAATTGAAAAAGAGCCAGTGGGGCCATTCCAAAAGATACGGGGAAGTGCTGACCTACATCCACTCAATTCCCATACTTCATATTCTTAATCTATAGAGTCCGAGTTATTTTGATGCCAAAATACTGTCTGACTGATTATTTAATTAATTATTATTATTATTATTATTATGTTATGTTCATTAATGTAGTACCTGCAATGTACCTGGTGCTGTACAATCAGTAGTTAGAGACAGGTCCCTGCCCTGAGGGCTTTACAATCTAGGAAAGACAAGGGAGGGGGGGAACACAAGGAGAGACAGGAAGACATTCATGAAGTTGAGAAGCTGAAGGGGCACGTGCTTAGTTACAGGGCCAGGGAGAAGGGATTGAGGGAGGGAACAGATTGAAAATCTTCAAGAAGGGAATTCCAGGCGGGGGTGGGTGGGGGCACATGGGAGGAGGGGCAAAGACACTTCTGGAAGTGGGGGGTGGGGGAAGAAGTGCAGTGGGCAACACCATAGATTTGTGGGTGACAGCCTAGAGCATTGGCCGATCTGCCTGCAACTCGATGGTGTGGGCGTGTGTGTGCTGTCAGGGCAAAGTGCAGGCCAGGGAAACCACTGGGTTTGTCTAAAATGGACCCAGATGGGGCTGCAAGCGGTTGGACATTGGGGCGCACCCCTGGAGCAGCTCTGGGGGCAAGCGGCTCCTGCATCCATCTGTTGACACCCAGTGAGATGCCCTTCTCCCATGCAGCCCCATATGCCTGGATCTCCATACTCTGTACTTCCCTCCGTGCTTTCTAAACTTCATGTCCCTTCCAAAAACCTGTCCCTTGCATCGGGCTTTCCTTAGCTCCACTCACCCACAGTTTGCTCACGGCCTCTCGTTATCCTTCCGTTTTAGACGCCTCGTTTCAAGAAGGACATTGACCAACTGGAGCAGGTTCAAAGGAGGGCGGCAAAGCTGATAAAGGGTCTGGAAATCAAATCTTAAGAGGAAAGGGTGGAGGAACTGGGGATGTTTAGCCTAGCGAAGAGAAGACAAAGGCGAGACATGCCTAGCAGTCTCCAAATATCTCAAGAGCTGGTACCAGGAAGTTAGAAGGGAACTGTTCTGCCTGGCTGCAAAGGGCAGGGCTAGAAACTATGGGCACTATGGGAAGGGAGATTTTGGTTAGATATCAGGAAAAACATCTTAACAGTAAGAGCGGTGCGGCGATGGAACATGTTGCCTAGGGAGGTCGTAGGGTCTCCGTTGCTGGAGGTTTAAAAGAGGCTGGACAGCCCATCTGTCGGGGATATATTGGAGCTATCATCCCACATTCGCATAGGGGGTTGGACTCCATGACTTTTCAAGTCATCACTTCCAACTCTAGGATTCAAAGACCAATCTTCACAGCCGCTCACCTGGGGTCATGGTGGACTCTCCATTGAGGAAAGTCTTTAAGGGACTAGTGGCTGTCTTTCGGAAGCTGTGCCGTAGCTTCCCCAGCCCGTTCTCCACTTGAGACACGTGAATGGATTCCTAGGGCTTGTGATGAGGTAGCACATTTGTTATCCGCATTGTCGGTCATCCCCAATGGACACCCAATGGGGGACCCGGCCTCCCATGCCCCCAAATGCCTTTTATTACTGGGGCTTCCCAGGACACCTCAGGCTCCACAGGCTAACTCACCTCACCGCCGGGCTCCTGTTCTTCTGGTCCTGGTTGCTGCTCCCTGCTCCTGCCTGGGCACCACACTGCTCAGCTGAGCTGGGGAACTTCGATCAAGGAGATCTTTTCCCACTTGCGTGCGTCCCTTAATGGAACCCCATTCCCAGAGGTGCACATAGATCCTGCACGCACCCCCATCTTGAGTCCCCTTGGCAACAGGGGACCCATTAAGAGGGTGCATGCAGGTGGGAAGAGTTCTCGCTCCCTCCCCCTGCTCAGAAAAAGCTAAGCAGGAAACAGCTGAGCAGCAAGCCTGCTGGGGAGGAGGAGGGAGAAAGAAGCCTCCAGCAACGACAAGGACCAGAGGAGCAGCAGGCCAGCGGTGAGATGAGTCAGCACAGGTAGTTGTGTAGCCCATCGGGTTGCGTTCTAGTGCCAGTTGGTGCCCAAATGCACGTGCACAGAATCATGCTCTCTAGCTGTGATGTGGACGAGTATAGGGCGCGGGATTGTGCTGGTTTTCATAGAATCCTAAGTTTGGAAAGCTGGCTAGGATCATCCAGTTCAAGCCCCTGGCCTAAGGCAGGATGACCTACACCTTCAGTGTCGCAAACCGATTAGGGATAATTCTGAAAAGCCATTCTGATTTTTGTGATAAAAGGTCTGCGGAATAGGAATGGCTCCGAGATTCTGTTGGCGTTTTGACCAGATGCTTTATGTGCCTCCACAAGATGAATGGTGGCCAGGATTTCTGCACCTGTGCAAAATGGCAACTACGGTTTGGTCTGAGTTCTGATTGGATAGAATGAAACACCTGGTTTTGACGGAATCAGAAGCCAGGTGAAATTTTCGTTTCAGCTCTAAGATGGATGCCTGCCTAGCGCGTTCTGGAAAGAATACAAGGAAGACGATTCCACAATGTTCCTAGCTGACCTATTCCATTGCCCATGCCCAATGGCTCTTGCATTTAGGGAGTTTACCCTAAATATTTTAATTTTATTTATTTATATAACAGTTTATATCCCACCCCTCTTGCCAAGGCAGCTCGGGGCAGATAACAATTTAAAAAATAATAGTATAAGAATAGAATAATATAAATATCTATAATAAATACATATAAAACAATGGCAGTACAAATACTAATAGTGGGGGAGCTCAAAAACGAATTATATGACAACCAAATCACCCTAACCCTCCTGACTCCTCCCTTCACCCGTCTCCCTCACCAAACGCCTGGCGGAACAGCCAGGTCTTGCATTGTCATCGAAAGGAGGAGAGGTCCGGGGCTGTCGGGGCCTCAGCCGGGAGGGAGTTCCACAGTCTTGAGGCAGCTACCGAGAACTCCCTCTCCATAGTCGCCCCTTTTAGATACGTGGGGGGCTTCGAAAAAGGCACTCCTAGCTGACCACAGGAGCCCAGCCGATCCAGAGCCCGGGGAGTGAGGTGGTCTCGCAGGTAGATAGGGCCTAGGCCGTAGAGGGCTAGCAGAAATTTATCTATGAGGGGCATGCAATTCATATATTTTTTTTAATGTATTTTTATTATTTTTCATAACTCTCGGTAACTCACATAACAAACCGACAATAATCGATATGGGCCGAGGCAGAATGCCCTTACAGCGATGGTCCAATCCTACAAAAGTAAGTTACCCCTATTATTATTTAACTAAATTTTTGTTAAACATAACAATACATTTTCCTTGTCTAGGTTCAACTGATTTTGCAATAATTCCCATATGTTACTCCATACAGCATAAAAGGATTCAAGTTCTTGATGGATTTCAGCGTGGATACGTTCCAAGGTAAGTGTATACCAGATCCTGTGGATCCATTTCTTAAACGAAGGTCTTTTCTTTGATTTCCAGTTGCAAATAACAGTATATATCGCTGCAATTCTTAGTTGTTGGCATGCTTGTCGCCGCTCCTTAATAACCTGTATCTCTGGAAAGATGCCCAACAAAGCAAAGGTAGGCTGGAATGGTATCTCCTGTTGAGCTAAATCATTCATGTGAGGCCAGATCTCCTTCCAGAACTCATTTATATATGGGCAAGACCACCAGCAGTGCATACAAGTCCCTGGGGCTGCGCACCCCTGCCAGCAATTACCAGGATAGGCTATATTTATTTTATGCAATTTATGTGGGGTATAATACATGCGGTATATAGTTTTTATTTGCGGTTCTCTAAGAGATAGCGATCTAGAGCCTTTATGCATGTTGTCCCATATTTGTAACATCTCTTTTTTTCCTATTTTTATTTGTAGGTTGTCTTCCCACTGAGAGATGTACCAATTCATTTTTGTTTTTTAATTATTAAAATGAACGATGCCTTGTTTGTTTTAGTAATTAAAAAATAAGACATGGAACGACAAAGGTAATGAAAACGAACTGAAAAAGCATCTGTTTTTGTTATAAAAAAAAATAAAAAATGACTGTGCATGTGCAAATTGAACCTCAGGGTCTTTCTGCGCCTGTGCACCTTTTTCCAAAACGGCACCGACGCTGCCAGTGCTGTTTTGGGAAAAGGTGCGCAAGGGCAGAACGGCCCCAGTGCAAGCACAAGGATTTTTTTTTCAAAAACATCTAATTTTAAAGTTCTTTCTTTAATTTTTTTAAAAAAACAAACAAATCAGCATGCGTGTGCAATAGGGTTGCTAGACCATTCTGCACGTGTGCTCCCCTTTCCCAAATGGCAGCGACGCTGTTGGTGCCATTTTGGAAAAGGGCTGCACGTGCGCAGAATCATCCAGCAGCCATTTTACGCAGGCACTGTGGTGCTTTTTTTAAAATAAATAAATAAATAATATTTTAAATCAAATTAAACAAAACAAAACCACTGAAGACAAATGGGGCTTTTTTCAACCCCCGGCCCTCACACACCAAAAATGAATGCTGTGCCTGCTGCATATGCCTACTACCTAATGGGTCGCCCTCAGCCAATACCTGGGTCACCCTCAGCCAATACCTGGGAGCTAAATGCTCTTGCATGGTATGATACTGACCTTCCGTTGGCCTGGCTCTGGTTGTTATAAATGGGACAGAAAGCTATTTTATGATTCTGATTGCATCTCACACCTGGTTGGTGTTGGCAAAAACCATGGGGTGAGGTGTCCGAGTGGCAGTGCTGACCCCCAAAAGGTTTCCCAGACATGCAGACAAGCCAATGGTGATAGCTGGACCCCCTACATCAGACCAGCAGCTGTCAGTTGATGCTAAGATGCAGGGGACAAGCTGGAAGAAGATGAAGAGTAACCCGCCAGTAATGGCTTGGTTGGGCGTCACTTTGTTACCTGGCTGGAATGAAAAGAAACTCGCTTTGTTTTAGCCCTGAAAGCCATTGCTTTAACCACTGCACCACCTTTGCTATCTCCTCTTGCAGAAATACCCACAAAGAATGGCTACTTAAGTGGATCTAGGGATTGAGGTGGGTCACAAGTTGAACATGAGACGGCAATGGGATGAGGCAGCAAAAAAGCCAAATGCAATTTAGGCTGCAGTAACAGAACGATTGTCCTCAAGCTGGCAGAAGTAATAATTCCAGTCTTCTCGGCTCTGGTCATTTCTCACCGCAAGTATTAGGTCCTGTTCTGGCTGCCGCATTTTAAGGAGGACATTGACCAATTGGAGTGGGTCCAGACAAAGGTGATAAAGGGTTTGGAAGATGTGTCTTATGAGGAAAGGATGAAAGAAGTGGGTATGTTTAGCCCAGAAAAGTGAAGACTAAGTCCGTTTTTACACCAGACGGTCCCGTTTATGCCCACGCAGATCGATTGCATGGGCATGAGTGGGTGCAGCCCATGTGCATGCCATGGCTGGTGAGTGGGGGTGCATGTGCGCTCTTGCAACCCACGCATCCCCACTCGCCCTCCGCGCATCCCCACTCACGGAGAAACCAGCAAAAATGGAGGTTAATCCGTGAGTGGGGATGTGGGGGGAATCGGTGTGCAACCGTGTGGACTGCCCCACCCCTGCACTGCCCCCCGCACCACGGCTCGTATAAAAACAGTCTCTGGGAGACACAATAGTATCCCTTTAGATAGTTGAAGGCTGCTATAAAGAAGAAGGCAAGGAACTGATCTGTGTTGCTATTAGAAACAATGGGCTCCAGTTACAGAGAGGTGAATTTTGCTTAGGGATCGGGAAAAACTTCCTAACTTTAAGAGCTGTGCAGCAATGGAACAAGCTGCCTAGGGACGTCATAGGTTCTCCATTGCTGGAGGTTTCCAAAAGAGGCTGGACGGCCACCTGTTGGGGATGTTATTGCTGTCATTATCCTGCATCCAAGGAGGAGGTTGGACTAGATGACCTTCGGAGTCCCTTTCAAATGTAACATTCTATGAGTAGCATAGAACTGCTCTGGCTAAGATCACCAACCATCTTCTTGTGGCTAAATCCAACCGCCTTTATTCTTGTCCTCCTTGATCTCTCTGCTGCCTTCAAAACTGTTGACCACTCGCTCCTGCTTGAATCGCTCCACTCCCTGGGATTCCAGGACTCTGTCCTTGACTGGTTTTCCTCCTACCTGTCTGACTGCTCCTGTTCAAGCTCGTTTCACCAACTGTCTTTCCGATATCTCCGTCTAGATGTCTCAACGCCAACTCAAACGGAACATGGCGAAAACTGAACTTCTGATCTTCCCTCCCAATCCTTCCTCTCCCTCTTCCCTGTCAATTGCCATTGACGGAGTCTCTATCCTCCCTGTCCTCCAAGCCTGCAGCTTGGGCTTCATCTTCGACTCTCACCTTATCTTCAAACCCTGTACTGACTCCGTTGCCAAATCCTGCCGCTTCTCTGTCCACAACATTGCCAAGATCCGCTCTTTTCTCTCTGTCTCCTCTGCCAAAACACTCATCCGCGCGCTAGTCATCTCACCCCTCGACTATTGTAACCTCCTCCTCGTGGCCTTCCCCGCTCTCACCTTTCTTCCCTCATCTCTGTTCAAAACTCTGCTGCCAGGATCATCCACCTAGCCCGTCGCTCTGACCACGTGCAGTCTCTCCTCTCTCCACTGGCTCCTTCTTCCTGAACATATTCTGCACAAGCTCCTCGTTTTCACCTACAAAGCCCTTCACAACCTCGCTCCCCCCAACCTCTCTGCCCTGATCTCCCTCCGAA